>PVIW01009477.1:0-51663 GCA_004026585.1 Noctilio leporinus
AGAGGGGAGCAAAAAGGGGATGGATGTAATACAACAACAATAAAATTAAAAAAAAAAAAAAAGAAAGACTATTTTATACAAATACAACAGTTTCTACATCAAAATGTACTTGTTCTATCTTTATTGTATTATCTTCAATATATTCAAAATACATTCCCAGGCAGTACCTATGTTTTATTATTTAACAAAGATAGTCTAATCAGAGTCAGATCACAGATGGTTTATGCTAGAGTGGAAGCAAAAGTTTTCTAATGAAAAGATCTAAGAAATTGTTGGCAGTGTGACCAGTATGTGAACAAAATGTTCAAGGAGATATTTTATTTTTATTTATGTTGACTATGAAATAAATATTGCATAATTGAATAAGTAAATTTTATATGCCAGGCACTATATCCTGCTGCACCCAATGACTGCAGAACTGTCAAAAGCAAAGGGTGTATTTGAAGAGGCTACCCTCTGAATGGATGGGAAAAATCTAGGGGGGCTGACAAAATGAATCTGTGATGAGTCTCTCTCTCTTTCTCTTTAAAGCTGTTGAGTTTATTCCAACTTTAGCAAATGTGAATTCTAAATAAAATGCCATGGAAAGCAATAGTTTTAAAAGGACATAGAGAAGAAGGAAGATGAATGTTTGAAGCAGATGATATTACACAGGGGTAACACAAGTCCCAAGAATATAAGACAGAGTGTGGTTTCATTGCTGATTGGATAACCTCACCCTCTCTCTATTCGGTAGCAAAATACACAGAATGTGATGAGATGAGCGTTTTATACTGTGGATACCTGGTCAACGGGCTGTATGTTGCAGCCCCATCAGAGGGAATGAGCATCAGAAATAGGCCAATGAGAATGCCCAGCCAACAGCAAATGTCAGGAGAGTACAAGCAAGAAGCAGCAACAATTCAGTACATGTTGCATTCTCAGAATTTTACTGCAATTACACGGCAGAAGGATTACTTATGGAAGGCCAGGCCTAGCACACATACCTGAGCTTTAGGCTAGGTTTATCAGGCTCCTTTTTGGGGCAGGTCTCTCAGTTCCCTCAGCCACATTCCCGAGAGCCAGAGCTCCAGAAACCCAGGCATCGGCTTTTGGCTGCTTATTAATTGCCATGTATGTTTGCTGCTGTTATGTGACTCAAGAGCCTTAATTTATGAATAATTAAAACCTTGGCTCTCTATTGGCATAAACTATGCTATACTAATAACAATCTCTTCAGAGTTTCCTATAAAACTGGACAATAAAATTACTTCCACCTCTCACATAGGTACACTCACACACAAATGTTCTAACATATTGATTCACTAATTTTTAAAAACTGCAGTTAAACTGTATGTTGTTTAAATTATTACTGATTCTGCATTATAAAAATGTTCCTTTTTATACTCTAATAAAATAGGTTGAAATAGTACTGATATTAAGTGATTAAGCTTCTATCACTTTAGCACCTCTGATAAAGTCATAATGATGGATATAGTATTTGACCTATCAGATAAACACTTTACCTTAAATGGGCTAACAACAATGCTGAGAACTGAAAAATCTTCCAATTTTGGCAATAATGTTTTCCTTTGTTCCCATTCGGGCACAACGGAGGCCCCCAGGTCTGAGCATGCATCCGTATCTTTGTCTCTTCTGTATCTCTGCTTATTCACAGCTTCAGCCAGTTGAAAAGAGCATATTTCTAATGGTAAAATTATAGGCATTTTGACAGGCTAAGGGAGAGATATTCTGAGAGTGAGAAGCTTCCCACCATCTCTCAAATTTAAATGACAACAAACAGTAGGGTTTAATTTCTTCAGTCTGGGTTTTAGCAGGATCCTTGTCAGTCAAAGACATTCACAAAACACCTGCCCTATATAAAATACTTCTCTTCACATACTAATACCCTGACTTACACTTGACAGTTTTAATAAAGAAAGATGGGAAGCTGAGTATTTGCTCTGTAAGATGGAAATCTGATTTATAGCCATTTACTTATTTATAATGAGATTCTAGTATGACAGAATTGTGCATTCCTATTGTTTTCATTTTAAAGAAATTGCTTGCATCTTAATTGTGTAGGTTTCTTAATTTTCATAAAAGGAGCTACATTTTGTTATCTTTTAAGTGTAGTTCAGTACACTTTTAACAGAAATCCGAGAGTACAGACCATTATCAAAAAATAGCTATAACTGATTCTTTTCTTTGTATATAAAAAATGGGATGGACAAAAAGCTAAGAAAACTGTGATCACATCATCTATGTTATCTACAGCCTGATTCTTAGCAAAATATAAAATACTTACATAATTTTTATCTCTTGAGTGCATTTTGAGATATTTGCTAATTTCCTAAAATTTCCAAATTTTTTTCTAGTTAACATCAGGAATTGTTTTCTTTCATAGAATTATTCTTGCTACCGAAAAAACCTACAGATTGGCTACATTCCCCAAAATAGATTCTTCACTGTACTTTATATGGATCAAGTTGCCATGTTAGACCCAGTCCAATACAGGAACTGGAGTAAGAACCCTGAGGATCATATACTACAATACTTTAGTTACTGCATAAGTACCTTATTATATATAATGAAAGTAAATATGACCTTTTATATATTATAAAGATAATAGAAGTAAAATAATACTTTTAATTTTTGGATAATAGATGTGAAATGATCTGGTAAACATAATTTTCCTAATTGTGCTTTTATGCTTCAATTTATATCATTTGCAAAGACAGGGACTCACAAAAAAATACACAAAACAAACAAACAAACAAACAAAAAACACTTGTTTGAGAGAGAAGACTAAATTCTGTGTAGTATAGCCACTTAAAGGTAAAGCAATACTACTAAGGTATAATTAATGTGTAATAAAAAGCACATGTTTAAAGTGTACATTTTGATAGGTTGTGTATACACCTATGAAACCATCATTATAATAAATATGGTAAACATATCCATTATCTCCCAAATTTGTTTGATATTCCCACTTCCTACCCCAACCCCCAACCCCCAATCCCCAAACAACAATTGATCAGCTTTATGACATTGTATTTTTGCATACATTTTCAAGATTCCATACTAAGTGGAATCAGTCAGTATGTACTCTTTCTTTTGGGAGAGGAGTGTCTGCTTCTTTCATCTGGTATAATTATTTCAATGATTTATTCATGTTGTTGTATCAGTAGTCCATTTCTTTCTGAATAGTATTCCATTTTGTAGATATACCATATTTTTTAATGTATTCATTGGTAGATGGACATAAGTGTTGCTTATAACTCTAGGAAATCACAGATAAAGATGCTATGAGTATATGTGTATGAATCTTTAGATGAGCATTTGTTTTCTATTTTCTTGGGCAAATACCTAGAAGTGAAATAGGTGTATCTTTGATTTAAAAGAACATACTATTTTCCATAGTGGTTGTAACATTTTATATTCCCAGAAAATTTAAAAAATTGCAGTGGCTCCATATCCTCAACAAAACTTGGTATAAGTCAATTTTTAGCTATTCTAAGTGATGTAGTGGTATCTCATTGTGGTTTAAATCTCTTGTTTTAATCTATGCTAATTTGCCAAGAAGACCATCCTTGGAGTGATGAGTGACAAGAAAACTATTAATTTCCCAGGCCCCTCCACATGGAACCGGGAAGAATTATTTGTGTTTTTCCTAGTATTTCTACAATTTAGTTGTACTTTATTGTTCCTTATTCACAATTATAATTACTCTACCCAGAATTTTGAAGTTATATAAAAAAGAAAATATTCATGATATTTCACCTTTATATCTTTACTGTTCACATTTTGGTGTATTTCATTCATTCTGTCAGTCTTAATTAAGTTACTAACATTTACTAAAGACTCTCAATGGCAAAGGATTAAGGTATACAGTCTCCTATATCTCACACAAACTTTTAAACCATCCTATTAGTAGGTATTACTTCTCACAATCTATAAATTGAAAAAATAGACACAGACAAGGTCCATATCTTAGGGCTAGTAACTAGCAGAGTCCAGATTATCCAATATATTTGTGCATCAAAAGACTATATCTTGAACTTCTTCAGTATAGTCTATTGAGTTGCCAGGTTTCTTTTCTTTTCTTTCTTTCTTTTTTTTCTTTTAATTTTTTCATTATTTTCAGAGAGAAGGGCAGGGAGAGAGGAAGAAAGGAAAAGAAACATCAATGTATGATTGCCTTTCACTTGCCTCCAGCTATGGACCTGGCTGGAGACCTGGCTTGCAACCTGGTTATGTGCCCTGACTGGGGAATCGAACCCACAACCACTGGGTTTGCAGGCCAGTGCTAATCCACTGAACCACCAGCCAGGCCACCAGGTTTCTTAAAAAGTCCAATGGAAAAGAAATTAGGTTAACTGAGTTTTAGTGGTATTGAAAGAAATTCTTTATTAGAGGTTAGAAAACTAAGTAAGCCTGCTTAGAAAGGGAACAAATAGAATAGAATAATGTGGGGGACCCCTGACCTGCAGAGGTCCTCTTGGTGCCACAGATGCAATGAACCTTCCCAGGCAGCTTGGTCTACGTGGCGAAGACTGACCAGTGGCTTGATGCCAAAGACCCCACTGGCCATTCCCTAAGATCTTTTATTGAAAGCAGTAAACTTAAAGGCATGTAGCTTGTCAATCAATGCTAAACAATGCTAATTACAGGGAAACAGAAAGAAACAACTGAAGGGGCACAGAGATCTTGCTCAAGTCAGGATGTGCATTCAAATTAAAAAAACTTGCACTGGCTGGTGTGGCTCAGTGGATGGGTGCCAGCCTGTGAACCCAAAGGTCACTGGTTCAAGTCCCCAGTCAGGGCCCATAACCAGGTTGCAAGCCAGGTCTCCAGCTAGGTCCTTAGCTGGAGGCAGGTGAAAGGCAAGCATACATTGATGTTTCTCTCCCTTTTTTCCTCCCTCCCTTCCCTTCTCTTTGAAAATAATGAATAAAATAAAACAAAAATAAAATCGAAAACTCCTTCTGTTGATACAACAAAGGATTAGGCAAAGTGAGGATACAGGCTGGGCTTCATAGTGGCTAATATATTTTCCCACAGCCTAATTTAGACCCCAGGGTCCATGGCTATAACATGGAAATATGTATGTACCCATTCTTCCCAGTTTTCTGGTCAGGTCTTACAGACTTAGCCTGGCCTGAGTGGGACTCCAAATTTCAATGTTTTCCTAGTTGGACCCTGACAGAATAGTCAGTCTGGCATGGTGAACCAAGATTCTGGAGTCATGACTCTTGTACCAACCCTGCTATAAAAGAGCTGTCACACCTTGGCCAAATTTTATTTCTCTGATTCACTTAACATCTTTCAGATGAGGTTGTGTTGGAAAAACTTGAAGACAAATTGCTTCTCTGAAATATTTTACTCTGTTTTGTATGAGAGGCAATAAAATGGCTTGAATTACTTCCAGTCTTAGCTCCCAGGTGATGGAGGTAAGTAACAGGAAGATATAGGAAGGTTGTTGACTAGTCAAAATATAGCAGAGGCATGTTGGATCCAGAAGTGTCAAGTAACACAATTATATAAAAACAAAAACAATTCTATGGAAATGTTTTACTATTAAGTCTCACTTCTGATTCAGCAGAGCAGTTTGTTTCATTGCAACTTGGTTCTTAAAGGTACTAGCTCAAAAGCACAAAAATGTTATTAAGAGCAGCAAAAATACATGTATTATTCATAAAACAAACTAAGACTCACCAAACCTAAAAAACTTTCTCTCTGTTCATTGTAGCTGTAGACATTAAAATGCAGCAATAAGGGTTCTAGAAAAAGTTAAGCAAGAATACCTATAAGTGAAACTATGAAGAACTATTATTCAATATCAAAACAGACTCAGAGTTTCTGTATTTGAAATTTAAAATATAAGTAAGATGAGGGAAAAAATACTTGTTCAGTAAGTTCATGGATCTGCAACAAAATTTTGATTTTAGGGTAAATAAAAGTAAGGTTTTTTCCACTGTAGATTACAATGTCTGAAGCTCATTATCACCTTATGTGGAAGTATAGAGTAGCTAAAACATACTAAATTTGATCAAGATGATTCTGGACAAACAACTGGATGTTGGAACCATAGTTGCATAGTGAATGAATATAAAGACATTTTCTTTTGTTGCAGTAGACATTAGATACTGAGTTAAATTTTCCTCAGAAACATTGGTGGCATCTGTGTAAAGAGTCCTTCAGGCTACTCTCAGGCACAATGACTTGTATAACCTGCAGCATGATATCAAGACTATCAAAGACTCTAATCATTTTTTCAAAGAAACTGAGAATATTACTATGTATAACTAAAATCTTGAGCAATAATTTGACATTTTATAAATATAATACATTTATTCTAATTGTCTCCTTAATTTTTATATCACTAAGAAAAACTATAATTCTTCTTTATTTAGAATTTTTATATTTTATACATATGTAAAGAGATTTTTAAGATTTATTTAAATATTAAAATTAAAGGATAAGAACAATTCATTGGGTTGGGTATTCCTAAAACTTTTAAGTCTCTTTGAAACTCAAATTGATCAATGTTAAAATTGCTGCTCCTTTTTTTTTTTTTTTTTTTTTAGTAATACTATCATTCGCTGTGCAGCTAAAACATTGGTGCTGAAGAATTTCTCAAAAGAGTGATCAACTATCTCTAAAGCTTTATCCCACATTAACACTCATTCTGGAAACTGTTGATGATGATAATTTATTATTTAAACATAAATATATTGCTAGAAATCTGAACAACTTTTGTTCAAAGTCAATAGAGAGCTTTTTGACAAATTGATTTTTAAGTATATTTTATTGATTATGCTATTACAGTTGTTTCAATTTCATCACCCTGCTGCCTCCATCTGGTACCTCCCCTCCCTCCAGCAACTTCCCCGCCCCTCAGTTCATGTCCCTGGGCCATTCATAGAGGTTCTTTGGCTTCTCCATTTACAATTCTTAATGTCCCCCTGTCTACTTTGTACCTACCACTTATGCTTCTTGATGCCTGCACCTTTTCTCTCATTATCCTCCTTCCTCCATCCCTGCTGATAACCCTTCATATGATTTTCATGTCTATGGTTCTATTCCTGTTTTAGTTCTTTGCTTAGATCCATCTGTTGTTTTAGATTCATTTGTTGATAGTTGTGAGTTTGTTGTTCTTTTATTATTGATAGTTGTTATCTTTTTCTTAAATATGTCCCTTTAACATTTTATATAATAAGGGCTTGGTGGTGATGAACTCCTTTGGCTTTACCTTGTCTGGAAAGCACTTTATCTGCCCTTCCATTCTAAGTGATAGCTTTGCTGGATAGAAAATCAGCAAGAGAAAAGAAGAGAGTTAACTGCAAAGGAATTCCCATAAGACTATCAGCTGGTTTCTCAAAAGAAACTTTGCAGACAAATTGATTTTTAATATCTTAATGATGCTCTTGCTGCATGGAAAAACAAATTAGATCTTCCTTTGGTTTCTTGGAATTTTCCCTCATATATTTTGAGAGATCCAACCATATTCCTGCCTTTTAGTTGTAGGGCCTTGTTTATGATAAACAATACTTTCTTATACAGCTCACAAAAAATACATAATAGCGATTTTTGATTGTAGTTATAGCTATCTTCCTTTCTTAGAACATGAAATTATTTGGTTGTGTTTTTTCAAGAAAATATGAAGTTGTGTTTATCTTCTGATGAATCTTTCATTCACGAATATTAAATTTAGATTCCACCCTGGCTGGTAGCACTGTGGATAAGGTGCTGGCCTGCGAACCCAAAGGTTGTTGGTTCGATTCCCCAGCCAGGGGAACATAACCAGGTTGCAAGCCAGGTCTCCAGCCAGGTCTGTGGCTGGAGGCAGGTGAAAGGCAACCATACATTGATGTTTCTCTCCCTTTCTTCCTCCCTCCCTGCCCTTCTCTCTGAAAATAATGAATGGAATCTTTAAAAAGAGAAAAAGAAAAATCTATTTCAATGGGTATTAAAATATAAAATGTATCTATCATAAATTACAAAATAAGGTATATTTTTATCACATTATTTTTAATATATATTAATTTATTGTTGTTCAACTACAGTTCTCTCAATTATTCCTAATTTCTCTCCTCTGCTTCACCCACCCAACCACTCCCACAGTTAATTCCCACCCTGTTGTTCATGTCCATGGGTCTTTTATGAAATAAGGTGTATTAAATATTTAAAATGTATGGCTTATTAAAGTTTACTTCATGATAGCCATGCTTGTTACTATAATATTGTATAACATTGTCTGAGTAATATTTTTTTTTTAATTTTTATTGTTGTTGTATTACATCCATTGCCTTTTTGCTCCCCTCCGTTCCCCTCACCACCTACCCATCCCTTCCAAAGTCAATCCCACCATTTGTCCATGTCCATGGTTCCTTTATACCAGGTTCTTGTCTAAGCTGCTCCCCTTCCCTGCCTCTGCCTCCCCCCTCCCTCCAACCTCTTTCCCCCTGACCACTGAAAGCCTATTCACTGTATTCATATATTTGGTTCTGTTTTGCTTGTTGTTAGTTTTGTTCATTGTTGTCCTGAAATGGGTGAGATCATACGATATTTGTCCTTCGCTAACTGGCTTATTTCACTAAGCATAATACTCTCCAGTTCCATCCATGTTGTTGCAAAGGGTAGGAGTTCCTTCTTTCTTTCTGCTATATAGAATTCCATTGTGTAAATGTACCAAAGTTTTTTGATCCAATCATCCACTGATAGGCACTTAGGCTGTTTCCAGCACTTGGCAATTGTCAATAGTGCTGCTATAAACATAGGTGTACTGCTATGAACATAGGTTCTTATGAATTGGTGTTTCAGGATTCTTTGGGTAATATTTTGACATTCTTTGTTAGTTTTATGGCAGTGCAACAGCTTATGCATAGGAGAGTGCCATTACATACTGAATGAACTTGTCTTCCTTGGGAAGTTTAGATACCCTGTCTCTTTCTGCCTTGATAGTACATATTTTGATTACTCTTGGAACTGAACTTTTGCCATAGTTCTTACTATATAAAACAATAATTCACTGTTCCCTCAGGATATTTATAGAATCCAGAGCTTATATTACCTGGTTACAGAATCATTTATGAACACATTTTTAAAATGAAAAATATATTCATTTTAACCTAATGATTAAAGAATTTTTCACCCATGTGTGAGCTGTGAAATATTAATAAGGGTTAAGTTACTTATTGCTTAATCAATTTTACATCTTATGACTTTAATGGTCTTGTATGTTTTCAAATACTTGAACAGTCAAGTAGTTTCAATCCTCTATCTGATGTAGTTACTTAACATGAAGCCATTTACCCCTTGTATTTCTTCTCTGCTAATTTTTGTTTATTTTAGTAGGTCAACTATAATGTGAAGTGCCATATATTAGATAGGTAAAGTACGTAAACAATTGCAAAATTAAATTAAAAAGTTATTTGTAATTTGTATTACTATCTATATAGGCCATAAGGGAATAATTGTTATTAAAATGCAAAGGCATCAAAACTCTTTAATAATAAACTTACAAAACAATTGGTCTTTATAAAATATCAAGGAAAAGTCTACCTATTTTGGAAACAGTGGCCACATAGGTAGCATGTACTCAGTAATCCCGGGAATTTATCTTCAAAGGTATGGCCTTGTGAGTGAATTTGGTAACTCATGAATTTTCCAGGGAGGTTTAGATTTGTTACATAGACCAAGGAATGGCATTTCTGCAAAGATAAATAAACAAATAAATATTTTTTAAAAAAGACTTAGATCTTTAATGTGTTAAATCTACACAGCATAGGTTTTTACTTTCTTCTTCTGATATAAATACTGTATTATTATATCTGCTTTACCCCCTGGGGAAACCATTTTCCACCTTTTAATAAGCCATGAGACCTTTTGCCCAGTATTATTTAATACATTTTTAGAGTTTTTTTTTTTCAAATGAACACATATTTTTGTTTACTTCCAAGGTAGAGGTTGAAGTAGAAAAAGCATTAACTCTAAAATCAGAGACTTCAAAGGACCATTTTTCCTTGTAAAAGTTATTTAACCTTGAGCAAGTCACTATATCTCGTATAGCCTGTGTTTATGTAAAAAATAGTACCTTCATTAAGATGGTTTTAGAATGATTAAATAGAGACTGTACATGAAAGTATCTGGTATACAGTAAGCATTCTATTGTTTGTCTTTTCAATTTTATGTCTTAGTTATTCAAATATTTGTATTTTTACATTAAATCCCAATTTGGTTCAATATGGCATGTTGGATTGTACTGTTTGCCCCACTCTCTCTGAAACTCTGCCTTTGATGGTATGATTTTCCAGTTCCTCTGTTAAAGCAATGGAATATATATGTTTTCCTGCCCCTAAGCATGGGATCACCAACATGGCTTTCTTTGGTTAACTGAAATGAGCTAAAAGTGAAAGTATACCTTGGGAGGCTTTGTATATTTTTAGTTGCTCTATTACTTGAATTGTCAGATTTAGTTTTAAAGTGTATACTTATTTATATTAATTATGGTATGTACTTACACTATTTTATTCATTATTTATCTAAAATAGTTTCTAGGTCAGTTTAGAAAACTTAAATAAGCTTCACTTAAATTTCTTCCTAAGATATGACGTAGCTAAATAGACATAAACTTGCTTTCAACATGTGGCAATTTACTGGAATGAAGGTTTTTGAAACTGAACTTCTGGCAAACCTTGCATTTTGTTAATTTATTCAATGTACATAATTGTCTGAGATATTTTGCACAGTAGTGACTTTAAAAAGTATTTAAATAATTAAGATATAGACCCACACATCACAGAGATCTGATTCTGGCAGGAAATATACAAGAGAACATGTACACAAATTGCAACACAGAAAATTATTATGAGTGCCAGGTGGCTAACAGAAAGAACCCTGTGGAACTGGCACAATCAATGCCATGTTAAAGGAAAAGCTAGCAATTAAGCAAGACAACAAGAACCAAATGGGGTTTCACAAGGTGACAATAACAATAATAGCTAAAATTGTGTTGTTTTAATATGTGCTATGCACTATTCCATGTAACTTACATGTGTTAAATCATTTAATTTTCACTTACATTTATTTAATATGGAAGGTACTACTATTATACTCTATTTACAGCTGAGAAAAATGAGGCACAGAATGGTTCTTTTTCCCTTTCAGAGAAGAAATAGATATGAAATTTTCCAGGAGGAAAGAAAACATCTGATGAAGAGATAGAGCTATGAGGTCTTTCCAGAAGGTATCCAGTCATGTAATATGAAAAACAGAGATTTATTGAGGAAAATACAAAACACAACAAATGTACATAGGGCAATGACACTCAGCCCCCTTCAAAATAGGCACCTTGGGATCTCACACATTCTCCCAATCACCATCAGCTGCCCCGTCATATTTTCCTGAATATCATCAATGGTTTAAAAATCTCTTCCCTTTCAAAGGTTATTTTAGTTTTGGGAAAGGCCACAAATTGTGCGGTGCTAAATTTGGGCTGTAGCTGGACTGGGCCACCTATGTGATTTGATGTTTCACAAAAAAACTCTGCATAAGACATAATGTATCAATGGTGATGAAGCTGCCAATTACCAGGTGCCCATACCTACAGCTTTCTGAATCATCTGAATAGTTTCTGCAAAGCAATGTTCAAAGTTAATGCAAAATTTGATGCAGATACATTGTTGTACTTGCTCAGTCATTTTGAATGCAACAGCCACACAGTACACATGCTCACTCAACAACATCTACTGCCCCCACTGACTAGTACAGTGAAGTCTTCGTTGTTCTCACCTGAACATTCCAGCCCATTCTCCTTGACTGCCCAGTTACATAGATGTTGTGCAAACCATTCCCATAATATTAACAATGGCTGGACACTTTTCATACAGACCTTGTATATATGTATATCTATATTTAGTCAAATAAATTATTATATACTAATTTAAAGGTATTCAAACTAAACAACAAAAAATGCAAACCTTTTTTAAGATAAAGCTTGGTATGTTCAAATGCTATTAACCATGTGGGAGTAAATTTTTCAAAGGGGGCTAAGAAATGTGTGGGCATTAGGTAAGTACATGTTAGAGTATATCTCTTCATTGCTAAGACCTAATAAATAAAGTAGTGATTTCTATATATTTTTCTAAAAATATATGTGTATAGAGCTAGCAAAAGTTATCACTTCTGTGAGATCAACAACATCTATTTCCCTATTTTTTTCAGAGGAAATAAATCTCCCTCATTAAAAATGTTAAACAGCTGTGCCATATCACATTCTAGTATGGTTATTGCACAATAATGAAAATGTAAAATTATTTACTCCCTGAAGTCAGTTCTCAAGTGAGATGGTGTTTAAACCCAGGATTTCTGTCTCTTGCAAATCAGCTGGATATGACATGCCCACTGATTTCAGAAACAGCTCCACAGCTGGAGCAGCATCACGACTTATGAAATATGATTCAAAATCGAGAAGCACTCACCCACAGAGGTGATTATTACACTGGCGTTTAAATATACATGTATATATAAAGTAATTGGTTATTTTCTCCTTTGTGTAATTGTCTAATTTGTATCTCTCATGTTGCTACTTTGACTTATAATCCACTACATGACAAATAATAGCAATTACGTATTAAAAGCACTTTTGTAAAAGCATAGTCTAGAGGATTCCCATTCAAGAGATGTAAGCACAGCTACCATGGACCAATTGTATTTTCGTGTGTGAGTGTATAGCCAAAGTCACAGTTATCATAGTTCCACAAATATTAAAAATAGGTTAGAAATGAGATAGTATGCATTGTTCTTCAAATTCAGGGAGTTAGGTTCCCTGATAATAATCTCTCTATCCTGTCTGAAATGAGAGAATCCCTGTTTATCTAAGGAAGAAAAGGAGATAGGTATACACTATGCATGCTGAAGGTAATTTAAACTGAATCCTCAAAGAGAAGCGGCTCTGTGACACACCCGGCTGCAATGACGAAGGAACCTACAATAAAAAGCTCACTTACATGGGGACAAAGTAATGCATATAAGCTGTATTTGGAAAAAACATAATTAATATTTATAAGAATTAATGTTTTTCACATGCCTGATGAGTAGCAGATGCATCACATCTGTTACCTTTAAACTGTACAGTAATCAGATGCTGTATGTGATAGTGTTTTCCATGGACAGATGTGGAAAATGAGCTTCGGAGAAGGTGACTGCGCAAGAACTCACAACTGCGGGGTAGTTTCCGACTTCTATACGGGAAAGTAGTAAAAGTATCAAGACAGTTGGAAGACGGAGTTTGAAACTGCATCTTATATAATTCCCTAGATAATTTAAAGACCGAGGGAAGGGCAAATGCAGTTATTTGAAGTGCAGCTAAAGCCATCCCAGGCCTTCTTGAGGCTGTTGGCATAGCTGGTGACAGCAGGGCTGGGAACCTCACCGGTTCTGAGCCCAGCACAGTGTTTGCTGTACACCGTACCACTGCCTCCTAAACTGTCAGGTTCTACATCACATTAAAGTTGAACTCTGGATGATTTCTAAAGAGTAAAAGTTAGTTATAAAAGCCTCTCTCCTCTAAAAGGAAGCTGGATATCAAATTGTTTCATTGGTCTGAAAGCTTTGTATTGCTGTCTCCAAAACTGAAGATTATCAAAGTTCTTCTTCCCATGGTCTCCTAAACATGCCATGTGGCTCTAAGCTGACAATCACACTGAGCCCGGAGCAGTACAAGAAGTGTGACGCCAATGCAGTGGCATTATGGCCTGCAGTGGATAAACCCCCATGCTTCGCATTGGTCTCATTTGGTGGAATCTGCGTTCCTGTTGCTCCAAGATCTCTTGCAATAACAGAGGGACAATAATGTTGTCATTGGCCTCATGTTCTCCTTCAGCAGACATGGGATGAGCAGTTTGAATAAATCACAAAAAAGAAAAAAAAATATTGTCATTTACCATGATGATACTTTTGGGGTTACTCTATTTTTAGGTGCCAAGTAAAAATACAGAATACCCAGTTAAATTTGAAATTCAGATAAGCAATAATTTTAAAATATGTGTATGAATAAATAATAATATAAATATGAATAAAACTATACCTGTATGTCCATGCAATATTAGGTGTATACTTATGTCAAAAATTAGTATTTATCTGAACTTCAAATTTTACCAGCCAGTATTTGATTTCTCAACTTTGGCAACCTTGTCCTATGTGCCAGGTATAAGACTCAGTCACTGACCTCAGGAATTCAGTCTAGGAGAGTCAGATATACAATCTTGATTTTTAAAAAATAAGTTCTTAAATGTATTCTATGGGGGATCTCAGAAAAGGGTATGCTTAATTGAGAATAGCAGGAATGAAGACAACTAGCTTCATAGCAATACTTTCTATTTTACAACTAAAGTCAAGTCATTAGAGAAATGGTTGTGCACAGGGCATATGGAGCTTGCTACAGAATTAGGGAAGTAAAACATAAATACAGGCATAAGTAGAAAACTATACAAAATAATAATGTAAGACATGCCATAAGAAGAGCCATGATTGGTTGCTGCATATATAGTTTGTACACCAAATATGGCTTCATTTGTTGCTCCTTACACTGTTCACTGAAGATAGATTTGATTTACACAAGGAGAGAAGTTGCTACAGAAGTTAGGTCACAAACCATTCTCATTATATTAATGATGGCTGAAATTTTTCCGAACAGATTTCCTGCTTTTCTAAATATTGTGCATCATAGATCTGCCTTAGAGCAATTTACTGTGCAGAGACTCACACCCTGCAATGAGTTTGTCAAAGCTAACAGTAGCATTCTGTTGGGGCCCACCTGAGAAAAACACAGTAACTTGGTGTCCCACGTGGGCCAGGCTAAACCTGTAAGTCCCAACCAGAAGACCAACACTGCTGGGTACATACATATTTCCATGTTAAAACCAGTGGCCCTAGGGGAAGGGAACTAGGTCAAGGGGAAATACTTTAGTTACTATGAAGCCAGCCTGTTTTCTCATCTAACCTGATCCTTTGTTGGATCAATTGCAGTTTTTATTTTTATTTATCTATTTTAAAAGATTTTATTTATTATTTTTAGAGAGAGGGGAGGGAGAAAGGCAGAGAGGGAGAGAAACATCAATGTATGATTGCCTTTCATCTGCCTCCAGCTACAGACCTGGCTGGAGACCTGGCTTGCAAACTGGTTATGTGCCCTGGCTGGGGAATCAAACCAGTGACCTTTGGGTTCGCAGGCCGGCCCTTGTCCACTGGGCCACCAGGCCAGGGCTTCAACTGCAGTTTTAAAATGTATTTATTTATTTATTTATTTAAAGATTTTATTTCATTGTTTTTTTTAGAAAGAGGGGAAGGGAGAGAGGCAGAGGGAGAGAATCAATGTATGGTTGTGTTTCACCTGCCTCTAGCCACAGATCTAACTGGAGACCTGGTTTGCAACCTGGTTATGTGCCCTGGCTGGGGAATCGAACCTGCGACTTTCGGGTTCACAGGCTGGCGCCTTAACCACTGTGCTACCAGCCAGGGCCAGTTTTTAAATTTAAATGCACATCCTGACCTGAGTGAGATCTCTCTGCCCCCCACACTTGTTTTCTGTTTACCTGTAATTAGCATTGATTAGCATTGATTGACAAGCTACATGCCTCCAAGTTTACCCCTTTCAGTAAAAATCCTTTGAGAACAAGAAACTGGGCCTTTGGCCAGATCTTCTTCCCCTCCTTACACAAGGCTGTTTGGGACCATGTTATCTCATTAGCCTCACGGGAAGGGGCGGAGGGGGGGATTTTACGGTGGGTCAGGGTCCCCCACAGCATTCATCCTACTTTTGCTTTCTTTCTCTCTTCATCTACTTCAATCTCATTACATTTTGCAAAATGAATAAAGGCTTTTGCATTTTTGAGCAAGTTATTCTCTCCCTTGAACTGGCAAAAATTCCTTATGCTAATTTTAAGTTTTTATTTCAGTTACTTCTTGGTGAGTGTTCTTCTTTACTTTTTGTGTTTTGGCTGTATTTTTGTTGATTTTTAAAAATTTTGGACTCAAGCATATAGTACTATGTGTTAATTGTCACAAATAAAATATACACTATTTTTAACTAGAGTAGCAAAGGAAAAGTAAGTATTTTACCTAAAAGAGAGATGGCAGGAAGACTTCTGGTCAAGATGGCAGATTAGGTAAACTTTGTGCTCCCTCCTCTCATGGTCACATCAAAATTATAACTGATTATAAAACAACCATAACTGAGAATCACCTGAAGACTAGTTGAGCATAAGTCCTACAACTAAGGATATAAAGAAGAAGCCACATAAAGACTGATAGGAGGGATGGAGGCCAGGCAGAGCCCACACTCAGTGTGGTGATTAAGAAATGGAAGGGTGATCTCAGCTGCAGAGGTGCCTCTGAGGAGTGAGGGGACCTAGCCCCACACTGGAATTCCCAGCCTAAGAACATCCATACTGGAAAGCAGATATAGCCAGCAGACATATAAAAAGATGCTCAATATTGCAAATCATTAGAGGAATGCAAATCAAAGTCACAATAATATACTACCTCAAACCTTTTAACATGGCTATTATAAAAAAGACAAGGCATAACAAATGCTGGCTAGGATGTGGAGAAATAAAAACCCTTGTGCACTGTTGGTGAGAATGCAAATGGTTCAGCCACTATAGAAAACAGTATGAAAGTTCCTCAGAAAATTAAAAATAGAGCTAGCAGATGGCCCAGCAATCCCACTTCTGGGTATAAATCTAAATAAAACAAAATCAGGTCTTTAAAATGATA
Source organism: Noctilio leporinus (assembly GCA_004026585.1). NCBI lineage: Eukaryota > Metazoa > Chordata > Mammalia > Chiroptera > Noctilionidae > Noctilio > Noctilio leporinus. The sequence continues at coordinate 16,762 of PVIW01009477.1, forward strand.
TCTGTACTCATATTATTATAGCCAAGACATGAAAACAGTCTAAGTGTCCCCATTAACAAATGAATAAAGAAACTGATATATATGTACATATGTACACATATATAATATTCATAAAAAGAAGGAAATTCTGTCATTTTCAACAACATGAATAAATATTGAGGGTCTTATACTAACTGAAATGGGTCAGACATAGAAAGACAAATATTGTATGTTCTCCCAAATATGTGAAATCTAAAACAAAAAAATTAATAGAGAAGATGTAGGTTGTTACCAAGGGTGATGGAGATGGGAGTCTGTATTTGGAGAAAATTGTTGAAGGTGTTCAAAGGGTACAAAATTCTAGTTATAACCTCAACAATTTCTGGGTACGTAATGTATGACATGATAAGTATAGTTAACTATATTATATTTTATATTAAAAATTGATGAAGGGAATACTTAAAAGTTCTTACCGCAAAAATAAAAATGTATCTACTGGAGGTAATGGCCATGTTAATTAATCTTATTATGGTGATTATTTTGTAATGTATATATACATCAATCATTGTATTGTATTCCTTTAACTTAGACAATGATTTATGTCAATTACAACTCAATAAGCTGGGAAGAAAAGACAAAGACATTAAAATAGAAAAAACTATAGATCAATATTGATCATAAATACATGCAAAAATTCTTAAACTCTTAGAAAGACTGAATATATATTATAACATATATTATAACATTGTGACTATCTATATATATTCACAATTATATATTAACTGTTAGCCAGGAATGGATATTTACATATGAAAGCCCCTAAAAGGTATTGAATGTATTAACAAACTAAAAAGAGAAAAAAAATATGATCATCCAAATTAATATAAAAATTTTGTTCATAACAAAATTATCTATGAAAACAGAATAGCAAGAAAATGTACAAACACCTCCAGAAAAGAGTATCTATGAAAAGCCTAGAGATAATAGGATATTAATGGTGAAAACCTGCATCCTTTAACCCAAGTAAGAGGAACAGCACACCTTCTAGTCAATATTAACCTGGACAATCAAGACATAGAAGTAAAGAAAATAAATAAGTACTGATTTAAAAGGAAGAAATAAAATAGTCTATTCATGTTTGTCTATTTGGAAAGTTTAATGGAATCTGCAAAAAAAAAAAAAATGCTGTTTGAACTATTAAGCAAATTTAGCAGGGTGGAGTTACACATTCAATATTGGGAACTGATGCTTTTAAAATATACCTTCAAAGAATTAACAAAAATTAACATTTAAAACATTATTAAGCCCTGGCTGGTGGCACAGTGGATAAGGCGCAGGCCTGCAAACCCAAAGGTCGCAGGTTCAATTCCCCAGCCAGGGCACATAACCAGGTTGCAAGCCAGGTCTCTAGCCAGGTCTGTAGCTGGAGGCAGGTGAAAGGCAACCATACATTGATGTTTCTCTCCCTCTCTGCCTCTCTCCCTTCCCCTCTCTGGAAATAATAAATAAAATCTTAAAAAAATAATTATTAAAACCCAATACCCAATTATTATAAATACATTCAGTAAATTAGAAGAGAATTTGCTCAACACATTAGAGAACATTACAAAAACACCTCTCACTAACATCATACTTAATGTCGAAAAACTCAAAGCTTTTCCATTGAGATCAGGTAAAAGTTAAGAGCATTACTTATTTTTAAAAATGCACTAGAAGTTGTACCCCATGCAATAGACAAGAATAGAAAATAAAATGTATAAAGTTCAGGAAGATGTAAAACTCTCTTTGCTGATGATCACCTATGTAGAAAATCAGGAAAATGAACAAAAAATTCTAGGTCTAATTAATGATTATGGCAAGGATGGAGGGTACAAGGTTTATACACAAAAGTCAAAAGCTTTCCTATATACCAGCAATGAACAAGTAAACTTTGAAATAAAAATTTCACATTAGTACCCTTCTCCGAAATTAATACTTAGATGTAACACTAACAAAATATGTTCAAGAACTATATGAGGAAAACTGTAAAATAAAGATGAACAAAATCAAAGAAAAATTAAACAAATGGAAATATATTTTATGTTCATATATAGGAAGAATTAACATAATAAAAATGTCAGTTCTCTCAGCATGCCCTATAGACCACTTTCCCTACAATTCCTGTCAAAATTCCAACAAGTTATTTTGTGGATGTCAATTGATTCTAAAATTTACATGGGAAGGCAAATGTCCCAGAAGAACCTACACAGTATTGAAAGACAAGAACAAAGTTGGTGAACTAATTGTATCCACCTTCAATAGATCAATAGAAAAAAATAAAGCATATAAAAACAGAGCCCCCAAGTATGTAGTAGATTGATTTTTGACAAAGGAGCAAAGGCAATATAATGAAGCAACATCTTTAAAAAATGGTGCTGAAACTACTGGATATTCACATGTTAAAAAATTTTCTAGACACAAACATACATCCTTCATAAATATTAACTCAAAATAAAATATAGATCTAAATTTTGAAATGCAAACTTTAAAACTTAGAGAAGATAACATTAGAGAAAATCTAGAAGACCTTGAATATGACAAAGGCTTCCTAAATACAACAACCAAGAGATGATTCATGAAAGAAATAGTTGATTAGGTGGACTTCGTTAAAATTTTAAAAAACATCTGCTCTGTAAAGTACCAAAAATTGAAAGGAAAAACCATACACTGGGAGAAAATATTGGCAAAATATTTGCAAAATTTATATTATAAATACTAATATCTAAAATATACAAAGAACCCTTAAAACCATGCAATAAGAAAATAAACAATTTTATTTTAAAATAGACCAAAAATATCACCAGGCAATTTATCAAAGAAGATATCAAGATGGCAAATAAGCACAAGCAAATATGCTATCATATCATTAGGGGATTTCAAATTATAAAACAATAACATACTTGTACACACCTATTAGAATGGCCCAAACCCAGAATACTGACACCACAAAATATTGCAAATGATGTGAAGCAGCAGGAAGTCTCATTCACTGTGGGTGGAAATGCAAAATGGTAGAGACACTTTTGAAAACAGTTTGTTAACACTTCTACTTTGTGTTGTAACATAGTTTAAGTGCACTGAACCATTCTGATCACTAGACAACATCACTTTGGTCCATGATATTGATATCATCAAGCTAATTAGAACAGATGAACAAGAAATATCTTGCTCATTAGAAAACTTAGTAAGACATAGCTGCCTCAGAGGGTTGGAGATTATGTCTACAAAGTTTCAGGAGCCTCCCATATTAGTCAACTTTTTAAAAGCTTGGTGATCTAGGGCATGATGGAATATTGCATCTAAAATAAAGGACAGATTACTGCATCTTTCCCCTTCTATCACAAAATAGGAAGCACAACAATTTATAGCTCTTCAGGTTCTCAAAGAAGTATATTACACATCTAAGGATACGATTCCAAATTATAAACTGAGTAACACAAAAGGTTTCCAGCTTGAATGGGACTTAGAGCAAGAGAAGGCTCTGCAGTATATTCTGTCTGGTGCAAGTAATATTAGTGTCAGTGGTGAGAAAAGATAACTTGTGTAGTTTATGGACTCTCTGGAGGAATCACAACACCCGGGAATATAGGCCATCTGTGATTCATAATCAGAAACCTTTTTTAAAGACAACTCCTGACTTGCTATTGGATATTGGCTTAGATGAAATGACTTAGAATGGGGGCAGCAAGTTACCATTATATGCTAGGGTCTATCAAAAACACCGTTAGAAGGTCAGAGGGCTAAGCAACAGTATAATTTAATATGAAAGAGGTGTATTTGAAGGTGAGCACAAATGGGTCTGAAGGTCACATTCAAGCTTCATAAATTGGTAGCCACAACTGCCGTATCATCTACTGTAAATGCATCAATGCCTAATCTTTAACTAAGACCTTTAGCAATGTTGGAAATTATTCAGGAGCAGCCAACAAAGAAAGGAAACTTTAAGCTTATTACACAGACCCATAGAGCATCCTCTGAGATTAAGAAAGGATCACTTGGTCATGCACTTACTACATTGTACCTGACAATTTGTTCAGATAGGAAAAGACCCTATTCCAGGAATGGACTTACTTTTATTCCAGAAATAAACTTGCATTTCTTTTTTACCTGTAAGGGCTCAATCAGACTACTGTATCAGAGCTTACAATATCATTGATCTATTAGCATGGGGTTGTATGTAATCAGTATTCTTGTTATTCAGCAAAGCAGTTAAAGAATCAGGACTATGATTGTAGGACACACTGGTTGCATCAATGCTGAAGTAACCAGAAGCCCAGCCTGGTTGGAGTGCCATTTTAGTGGTGCAGCTGAAGCACAAGCTCAGAGACATACTGCACAAAGGAGAAAACCATCTTTTAGGATACAATATTTACTTTTAATCAAGGATTGTTATATATGCTGGGTCCTCAATAGGCAGACAATATGGACCTGGGAATCTGGTAGTAGAACCAAAAGTAGCTCTGCTTACCATCAGCCTGATTCCTGCATTTCATGTATGCCTTCTCTCTAGGCTTTGAATGTATGATAATTCTGGTTTCCAAAGGGAAACACTTCCACCAAGGGGCACAGAAAAAGAAGTTATTGAATTATAAGTTAAAATTGCCATCCGGGTACTTTGGGGGTCATTGAACCACGACAGCAGGCAAAAAAAAGTCTTTGTCTTTGCAGAGGCAATTGGCCCTGATCATCAGAATAAGTGAGGCCTGCTTTTGCATTATGGAGGCAAGAAGGAATTTGACATCTTAATGATCCACTTAAATACTTTTACTCATTTGTTTAATTATAAAGAGGAAAACATAACAACCCTGACTTGGAAAATGCAGAGTGACCAGGGGTCCAGACTCCTTAAGGAATGAAGGTCAGAAAAGACACTGAGACTACCAGAGGGATGGGAGTTAGGGACATTTAGGGACTGGATAGTGAAAGAAGAGCATGATGAAATCCTTGAGCACTTAGAGCTGCAGTAGTAGTGTATATAGTTTATTTAATTAATGTTTCAAATTTTTCTCAAAATTGTAAAATATAGAAAAATATTCCTTAAAAATTGCTTTCAGAACATATAGGAAAAATTGGATCCAAGCAGCATAAGGAATCTACGGTATATGCTATGATGTGCAAGTTTGACTCTACCTCAAAGGAGGACACGAACATGTGACAGTCATTTATTCATCTAAGTAATAGGTGTAGAGCACATTCTTATGATACGTACTGTTCAACATGTTGGGGATTTAGTTGTGACAAAACTAAAAGCTCTTCCCCTATTGAGTTTACGTTACATCTGACTAAAAATCTAAGGAGTATATGGGAATATGTCTGAGATACAAATATATAACAATTGTAATACTAAATAAGTGCTGCCATGAGTAGGGCAAAATAAGAAAAAAAAAATCCATCTTAGGGAAACCATAAAATGTTTCACAAGGGATTTGAGTAAATTGTTTCCAAAGAAACGGGATTAAACTTAGTTTTCTCTATCGTCTGTTTCAAATTGAATATTTATTTAATGCCTATCTACCCAATACTTCAAACATCTATGAAAGTATAAATAAGTATAAATAATAAGTATAAATAAACAAGTAATCTTGTTTACTGTGATAACCCCAGGACTCATGAGCATGCTTAGCACCAAGTAGTCACTCAATACATATTTATTTATTAAATAAATGAATGTTTGAATTAATGTCATTCTTATTTAGAATCCAACAGAGGGAACTTTCATAAAGCTCACAATACTAGAATATCTAATGCCTTCACAGCAGCACTCAGATTAATTTTTGATTGAATAATTAGAGAAGATGTGTATATGCTGCTTCTTTTGTAGCCTACTCTAACCTAAAAGGGAATTCTGGGGAGTGTAGTTTAGCTGAGAAAAGTTGACACATTGAAAATCCAACACATTCATGTGTGGTTGAAATTAGTTCATTGATTTATATTTTAGAAATCCAACAAAAAATTCTTGGGAACATCAAATAGCAACATTGATTCTTTTAATCAATATTATAACTACTGATTTCTATCTAAATTGTCCTTTACAAACTTTAATGAAATGTGATTACAAAATTACATTTTGAAATCCATACTGTTTTCCTCATGGTAGAATTTTTCCAACTGAATTTTTTTGCTTAAGGCGATTTATATTTTTGCAGGTCTGATTCCCAAGTTTGTGCTCCTAGCTACAGTGTCTCTTTATTTTTTTCCAGGAAAAATCTACCTGATTATAAAAGCAAATTATATCCTTTGGATATTTTTATTCAAATTATAGGTAGATTAAATCTCACAGGTGGTTATGGGGCCTTAATGATGACAACATTCTTTTCTCCTGGGTAGTTGCATTTGGGCTGACCATTTGAGCTATAGCAGACCTATATTGCATCTGTATTCCTATTTTGGGGGGAAAAAGAGGCATTTTCCTTACCACAGTTCATTTATAGGTCCACATTTCTGAGTTATAAATTTGAACAGAAACCTGAATAAAGAAAAGAAACAAGCCATTTCATAGAAGGAATGATAATTCTGAAAAGACATTTGCCTTTTAGGAGCTGTTTTCATTTATCACCATTATTGGAAAGTAGTACTGTTATCATTGACTAGACAGAGACCTGGCATTGTGGCCATTCTGCAATATGTGGGCCGCCTACACCCAGAGAATTGTGTCACATTTCTCATGACTTCTAAATGCCCCATCAGACATCCCTAGAGATGAAATACCTGATTGTAATTATATGAGCCTAGAAATAAGCCAAGAACAATATTTTATATATAAATTCAAAATACCTTTGCCACGAATTAATATTTATGGAATTTTTACAGGAATGACACTACCTTATGAATCAAGAAAAATTATACTTTATTTTCCTGAGGAATATCACCAACACTGATTTACCATTCAAAACAAAACAAAACATTCAGGGGATTGACTGCCTCCCGGGGCAGCAGGGAGGCTGGCAGGGGTCAGCTGTAAGGCTACCAACACCACCATTGCAGGGCTTTTGAAGCCTTTTCCTGGACGCTGCATCCTTGGGACCCACCCCCAGTCAGTAACCCCGTGTTCTCCTCCCCAGGGCGCTTGCTGTGCGGTGTCTCGTTTTCCAGCAGCTTGACTATGGGGAAGCTTCACAATACTCAGGGTAGCAAGTCGGGGGCCTCAGTTCCCCAACTGCTCCACCCAGTGGAACGCAGGAAGCGGGGTGTCATCTGCTCACCTGCCTCCCCGGTCGGGGCCGCCCCACCCCGCGCTTGCGCACTGGCCAGCTCTGCGGGCGGGGAGCCGCCTCCTCCGGCTTCTCCGAGCTCCGTAGGCCAAGGATGAGCAGCCTCCACCCGAGGGGGCAGCGAGGAAATGGCGACAGCGTCTGCGGAGGAAAGAGACAGTCTGCGGAGGAAAGAGACAGTCTGCGGGGTATGGGAGCCATTGAATAGGCCGCTATAAAAGTGGAGAAAAAAGGAAGAACAAGAGAAGCATGAGAAAGCTGAGAGCCAGAGCCAAGGTCAGAAACCCAGTGGTGAGTCGGAGCCCAGCATGTCCTCGGCTTTCCTGGAGCTGCGTGAGATCTCAGACCTCAAGGCCCGGCTAGGGGAGCTGACTAACAGCGTCCAAGTCCTTCTATAGAACTGCAGAGTATCTCATCATCGTTGTCGTCGTCCTCATTGTTTGTTTCAAGAAAAATGTCAACACTAACACATACACTTGGGCCAGAGCCCAGCTGGTTCTGCTTCCTCCACCGGGTCAGCATGGAGCCCTGGCTGTAAAGGAGAGGCCTAGGTACCAGGGTTCTCATTCCCCACTGGGAAAGATTGGAGAGAAGTGAAGATACTGGCAATTACCTTCTGGGTCCAGCATTCCCTGGGAGCCAACCCAGAGCAATGGTGAAGAGCAGGCAACCAAGGCAGCAGGATGGCTTGGGGCCAGAGCTCAGTGCAGTGGGAAAGGGCTTCTTGAAGATCCAGGACAACCTCAAGGAATTGGGAACTGGGTGTCAAGAGACCAGAGTGCCAGGGCTGCACCACCCAGACCAACACGACTGAACATCAGTGCCACTGGGGACCAGAATGCCATCCATGATAATGGTGACTCTCCTGGGCCCAACTAACAGTGTGGTGCCACTCAAGGATACCCCTCGCCCCCAAGTGACCAACAGGAGCAGGCATGCTGGATTGTGTGGCAGGCTTCTATTGTGCCCAGACCCCAAACATTGGGAACAAGGGCCAGAAGGGTCCACAGGGTGAGCAACTTGCAGGCCCCTGACACCAACTCTTTGTTGCCTATTGTTCCCATAATTGGATCAATGAAGGTCTGGACTACAGGAGCTAGTTTGCTGAGGACTCCAGTAGCCCTGCCACATCACATTTGCCTGCAATAAAAGATTTGGAATCCGAGAAATCAGAAATTTTCAGCAATCAGGGCTGCAGAAAAAATAGGGAAAGCAGCAGAGAAGTGAAAGGAGGTGAGGAAACCAGGATGGTGGTTTTCAGTGAAGAGCTATCTGTCCAGACTGACACCAAATTCAAGCCTGCAAACACAGCCATCACAGCTGAAAATCAGAGAAGCAATTACAGTGAGATCCAATTGCATGGAGAACAGATGAAGCCGAATCAACTTCTCAAGAAGGAAAAGATGACATCTGGGCTGAAAGAGCTGTTGGATATAGGTTATCCTGGTAGATAACTTATAAAAGTGGGAGATGAGAAGGAGAGTCTAGGCCTTGGTGGTGGCAACACACAGGCAAGATTGTGAATTATGCATAGACCTAAGACCAGTGTGCCAGGAACTTTACACAGACAATGCAGTCCTGTGTGTAGCAGTCCTGGGGATTTGGGGATGTGTGGGCCTCTGGAAAAAGCTTAACAGCTCTAAGGCAGCAGTAGCAGCAGCAGCAGCAGCAGCAGCAACAACAGCAACAACAGGAACAGGCATATCCAAGTTTTTAGTAGAAAGCAAGCTAGTACTTTAGCCCCATCCTCCAAAGACCCCCAAACCCACTTCCCTGGGCACCAAATAGAAGACTAATCCGTAGTAGTTCCTCAACTATTGGACCCCAAGAACCTGGAATTGGTGGACTTCCAGTCAAGGTAATGGCATAGGTAAACATGGCTTACCTCCTCACACAACATCATCAAGACTATGACTGAGATATAAAACCACCATCACTCAGAATCATCAGAAATCAAGTTGGATGGAAGTCTGACAAATATGGAATTAGAGAAACTATACCCATCTAGACTGGTAGAAGGGGCACAGATATAGAACAGGCTGGTCTCACATCCATATCTGGTGGATAAAAATTTTGGGAAATATTGGGAATGAGGAGTCTCAGCCCCATACCAGCCAACCCACCCTACCCCCATGCCAGAAAGATAAGTCCCCATAAGTTCTGGCTGCAAAGACCAGCAGAGATTGAGTAGGTAGAAGCATCTGTCTGGAGTCCCAAGCATTGTCCCTTAATGAATTCACAAATGGACTTACTCAGACTTGCATGAGCTCCAGCACCAGGGTAATGACTTAAAAGGCACCAGTGGTGCGCAGGGAGCAACTGAGGTGTCTGGCATGAAGTCAGGAGACTACAGAGGAAGTCATGGTCTCAGGTCTATGCACAACTCACATTCTTGCCTATGTGTTGCTGCACTGTGGCCTGGGTTCTCCTTCTCATCTATTGTCTTCCTTTGTTGTCCATAATGTCCCAGACAGGAAGGTGGGCAGAGGCTATTGTCCCTTTTCTGAGCCCCCTTGCCCTAAAGCTAAAAGGCAGGTGCCATACCTAAGGTTCTATCAACCTGGCTAACACTGTTTAACCCACCCTCATGATCCCCTGAGCTTCTGTCCCACCCAATTTACAGGGCCACCCAAAGTGGTAATCATATAAATGGCTTCTCTTGGTTCATGTTATGCAACTTTCTTAATTATATAAAACAAGCAACAGCCAGCCTCCATAAGCCACCAGCCCCTGTACCTTTTGCTAAGTGGCCCCAGCGTGGCACTAGCAGCAGCCAGCCTAGATTCACACATTGCCTTCACCTGGGAGTCTCCAAGGCCAGCACAAGTACCTCCATCTCAGGTTGCTCTATAGCTTAATCAGGGTTGCCCTGGGGCAGGACACACATGGGGATTTACCTTGATCTGCACCATCCGGGAAACCCCAGAGCCTGCATACTCAATTAATAGCTATAGACCACATTAGAGCACCACCACCCTCGCCTTGCATTGCTGATCCTCCACAGAAAGTGGAGGTTGGTGGTCAGTGATCAGTCAGTCCTTGCAGCTGACTGGACTAGGTGAATCCCTCCCATTAATCTGCTAACAGCAACCAAGGCTCAACTACAAAAGGAAGGTGTACTCAGCCCACATAAAGGGTTTACCTCGAGTACTCAGCCTGAGTGATAGGGGAGCCTGTGCCATTGGACCCTATAGGAAACTACTACATTACACCATACTACCAAGGCAGGGAGTCATAACAACTCTACCTAATACAAGAGAAAATCAGATAGAGAATAGCAGTTATGTACAGGGAGTTCCCATAAGACTGTTAGCTGATTTCTTAAAACAAACAAACAACAACAACAAAAAACTTTGCAGGAATAGACAATTTACATTCAAAGTTCTCCTACAACTAGGTCTTTATCAATATCCCATATTCCTTTAGAGCCTTGAGGAAAAATCATCCAAATTACCAAATAGATCATTATAAAATAGATCTTGATCTTAATGTCTTTGGCTTATTTGCAAAACTTTAATTCTCATGAACAATAAACTCTACAAGACTGTCCAATTATATAGTTTTACTAGTAATTTTCATTTCATGAATTATGTATTGCTTAAATAATATAACCTTAACTATAGCTCTATTGAATCATTTTTATTATTATGTATTGCCGCATTTTTCATGTATTCTTCAAAGATATCAATATATAAAGGTCTATTAAAATCCATTTGAAAAGATATTATATTTTACTCACCAACATTAATCTGAACTATTTTCAATGTTTTTAATTAAGTTTGTTGGGGTGACATTGGTAATCTCAACTTCTAATTACATTTTATTCTTATCAGTGTCTTTGAGTATTTAAAAACTAAATAATTTGACTAGAATCCTACTATGCATATTAAAATCATGCCCAAAATATTTTAATTTTTCCAAAATATATATAGTCATCATCCACTATAACAGCTACAGAATTAGGTTTTGCTAATAAAACTATAAATTAGACATAAATAAGATATAATGAAGATACCCTTTTCTAAATTTCCTATCACAGGATATATAAAATTTATAAAGAATTTTATTTTTAAAAAATCAGAACACACTTAGATATGTCAGAATAACTATCTTGCAACCTAAAATTAGCAAAGCATCAATTCATACAAAATTTTTGGTAATAAGAGCTGAAAATAGGCTCACTTCCAATTTTATTAGAAATCTCATTTTAGCTTAAGTTCACTACCCTTCCAGACCAATTAACCTACATATTTAGGTCATTCCCCACCCTTTCTATTAATTTTTCACTAAGACCTACTATATCAGCTCCAGAAAATGCCGTTTTCCTTTTCTCATGCAATTAACATCTATGATTGCGCACACAGGTTTTGGGCTCTATGGCTTTAAACTGGATAGAAGATATTGGGCAGGCACTTTCACTTTCCTTTGATGTGAATGTAGGAGATTTAAAGTTTGAGGAAAATATGTGTCTGTAGTATTCAGAAATTGATCAGAGAATCCAAAAAATTGAGGACACAAAAATATCTAGTTAATTCATCAACACAGACATGTAAGAGAATATCCTTTCAAATTTACAATTCTAGAGTTTGGAACAACACATTGTACATAATTTTCATTGTTTATACTTGAAAATGTTTGAGAAAAGCTAGTTGATGATTACAAACTTGTTAATCCTTCACATTGTCTTTACAATACCTTAAATTTGGTATAGTACTCCATGCCCGCTCCCTGTTTGCATAATTCCAGTATATTAACAGAAAAAGAATTTACAAACCTCTGTTCCTGAACTGCCTGTTACCTACCTGAAAAAGTCCTGCTTAGACTACACATTAAAGGCCAGTCTCAATTTTCACCTTCTCTAGGTAAAACAACATTTTAAATATTAATGTAGGCACATTTTTCCTCAAATTATTATGTTGTAAAGAGGAAATCATTTGATAAAGGAAGCCTTTAATATTACAGGGTACTTTCTTTTTCACTTTATTTTAAAAAAATAGTCTTAGCTATTGTCGACAACTTAGCTTGAAAACTGTTTAATCAATGACAGTGTTTGATGCTTACAGACTCCCTGATGGAATTAGTTAAAAAAGAGTAAGGGAGAAATAAAGAAGTTTAATATAAATTTAGTTATTTATTTTATTCTTCAGACAATATCTGAGGTATTTAAGTATAAGACTTAAATACCTTTTTTAAAAAACGTTGAAGCAAGTGATGCAATAAATGGTCAAGCTGCTATAGGACAAATGCATAGCCAACTCCTTTAAAACAATGAGAATGGATTTCTGTGACCTAGAGTAAAATTTCCAGCAATAAAACTGTGAGTTTCAAATCCAAGAAGTAGAAGCAAAATCGCTCAAACCAAAGTGAAGTTGAAACAAAGGCAAAGAACTCTGGATAATACACCACCAAACATGACTTTGGTTGTAAAAAACACACACAAAAAAGATACCAATATCAAATATGTTTGTGAAGAGGTGATTAAACTACTTCATAAAATATAAAAGGAAAAAAGCAATATTTATAAATAAAGATAGTATTTTTATAATTTGTGAATCTTCAAGTCATTCTCCATCTACATAGTCTTAAATACCTGATAAACTTTAAGTTGTCCCTCAAATAATTACATTTGGTTTCTCAATGGTCAATTGTGGAATAAGGGAGTTTCCCTCCCTGATTAATGTGCCTATATGATAGCAAACGCAATTATCGATATGCACATGAATAGTTAAATAATGTTTGTGTCTACTTATAGCAATTACTATTGTGTACATGTCAACAAAATACAAATATTATTATTCATAAACATGCTAACAAATGTTCCATAGTTGTCTCTGTTATCAGCAAATGATGAAAAAGAACTTTTTACTATGTGTGATGTCATCTACTTACCAGAAAGTTTAATGGGTACTGGGGAGATAGAGGTAATCTGTCCCCATAATGTTCAAAGGTCATTGAACATTATGCATAACTCTTTTAATGTCTAATGATTATTAAAAGAATTATATAATAGTTAATTATATACTCTTAGATCTTCTGCTTCCTCCTCTCCCCAAGATTTTGAATTTCTTGAAACAGAGGCCTTTTCTAGTATTTCAGTGTCTGACACATAGGTGACATTAAAAAAATAAGTTCCGGGCCCTGGCTGGTGGCACAGTGGATAAGGCACTAGCCTGGGAACCCAAAGGTCACTGGTTTGATCCCCCAGCCAGGGCACAGAACCAGGTTGCAAGCCAGGTCTCCAGCCAGATCCATAGCTGGAGGCAGGTGAAAGGCAACCATACATTGATGTTTCTCTCCCTCTCTCCCTTCCTCTCTCTCTGGAAATAATAAATAAAATCTTTTAAAAAAGTTTCCTGAATAATGGAGTAGTGATATTTTTAAAAGTGTAAACAACTGTAATATCATAAAAAAGCAGAAGAAAATAAATAAATCAGTCCTTACTTTTAGAACATATATCATTAAATGAACTAGAACGTGGAGAAATAAAGTTAGATATCAAAAAGAAAAATCTGACCATGATATGTTCTTCTAAATAAAGAGAGCCCTAGAACAACATTAGATTAAAATCTACACTTGTAATCCAGTTTTAAATGGCATAGGTATTTACTGGTGCCTTCCAGTAACTATATATCATGTTACTTCTCAATGATATTAAAAAATCTGATTAAAAATGATACAATGTTTGACCTGTCGAATTGGAAAAAATTCACAATGATATGCTACAGTCCTGGGAACAGTGCTCTTATGATTGGCACTTACTTTTTCTACTAGTAGCTGTGTAAAATTTCACGTAGCACTTGAGAAATAATTTGGTAGTGTATGCTAACTTTTTAAATCTTCATCTATTTTGACTCACAAATTACAATTTTAGGAAAATACACTAAATTAGTATTTATGGATATAGTATAAATTGACTATATATTTGTATTATTTCTATAGTTGCAAAACTTGACATTATGTCTAAATACAGGAGACTATGTAAATACATTTTAGTAAATCCATTTGAATATTGTACAGATATTAAAAAATATATTTTTAAAGAATGCTTGAACATGTAAAATTTTCATTGCATAATGTTAAGTCAAAATAACTAGGTTATAAGCTGGAGAATGAAAGAATGCATAAAATTTCTAGTGCAAAAAGTAATCCAGCAAAAAGCAAAAACAATTTAAATGATTTGGTGATGTCATCTTTGCTAAAAAAATGCAAATTTTTTCCAGCATCCTTAGTTAATTCTTTGTTTAATTATTTTTATTGATTATGCTTTTATAGTTCTCATTTTCCTCCTTTGCCCCTCTCCACTCAGCAGTCCCCTCTCCCTCAGGCAATTCCCCCATCATTATTCATGTCCCATGTGTCATGCATATAGGTTCTTTGGCTACTCCACATCCTATACTATACTTTATATCCCCATGGCTATTCTGTAACTACCTATTTGTACTTCCTAATCCTCTCACATATTCATGCATTCCCTCATAACTCCCTCCCATCTAGAATCCATCAAAACATTCTACATATCCATGATTCTGTCTCTCTTTATTTGCTTAGGTTGCTTTTTAGATTCAATTGTAGATAGGTATGGATTTTTACCATTTTATTGTTTATAGTTTTGATCTTCTTTTTGTTAAATAAGTCCCTTTAACATTTTATATAATAATGGTTTGGTAATAATAAACTCCTTTAGTTTTTTCTTGTCTGGAAAGCTCTTTATCTTCCCCTTGATTCTAAATGGTAGTTTTTCTGAGTAGAGCAATCTTGACTATAGGTCCCTGCTTTCATGGCTTTGAATATTTCTTGCTAATCCCTTCTAGCCTGTGAAGTTTCTTTTGAGAAATCAGCTGACAATCTTATAGAATCTTCTCTGTAGGTAACTACTTCTTTTCTCTTGCTGCTTTTAAAATTCTCTATCATTGACCTTTGGCATTTTAATTATAATGTGTCTTGGAGTAGGCCTCTTTGCATCCATCTTGTTTGGAACTCTGTGCTTCCTGGACTTGTTTGTCTATTTCCTTCACCAAATTAGGAAAGTTTTTTCACTGTTCTTTCAAATAGATTTCCAATTTTTTTGTTTTCTTCTCTCCTCTTATCCCTATGATGTGAATGTTGGACCTTTTGAAGTTGTCCCAGAGGCTGCTTATACTATCCACCTTTTTTCTCCCTATTGTTCTGATTGGTTGTTTTTTTGGTCCCTTATGTTCCAACTCATTGATTTGATTTCATCTTTGACCACTCTACTGTTGTTGCCTTGTAAATTCTTTATTTCAATTAGTGTATTCTTCATTTCTGACTGGATCTTTTTTATGCTATTGAGTTCCTCACTAAGTTCCTTGAGCAACCTTATAATCAGATTTTGAATTGTGCATCTGATAAACGGCTTCTCTCCATTTTGTTCAGCTCTTTTTTTGAATTTTGATCTGTTCTTTTATTTGGGCCATGTTTCTTTGTCCACTCATTTTTGAAGCCTTCCTATGTTTGTTTCTATGTATTAGATAAACCTACTTTGATTCTATGTCTTGGTAGTGAGGCTTAATGTACTAGGTGTCCTATAGGATCCATTGGCATAGCCTCACCTATCACCCAAATCACACACTTGAGGTGTGCCCTTTGTGTGGGCTGAATACACCCTCCTCTTGTAGTTGAGCCTTGATTGCTGTTGGCAGATCAATGGGAAGGATTTACCCAGACCAGTCAGCTGTAAGGACTGCCTATGACCACTGACCATAACCTCTGTCCTCTGTGGAGGGTCAGATGTACAGGGGCAGGGTGGTGATGACATGGTCTGTAGTTATCCACTGGATGCTCTGGTCCTGCAGTTTCCTGAGTGGTACAGGCCAAGATCAGCCCCCACCTGTGTTTTGCCTGGGGCCATTCTGCCTGAGCTATAAAGCAACCTGAGATGGCTGCTGCTTGTGCTGGGCTTGGAGATTCCCAGGTGAAGCTAAACTGTGATTTTAAACTACTACTCCAGTGCCCTGCCTGGGTTTCATTGAAGCCAGCTGTTGCTTGTTTAAAAGAATTTAGGAAGCTGTGAAGCAGGAGCCAAGATTAGCCATTCATATGGAAAAGCAGCGTGGTTGGGCCCAGAAGTTGGGTGTGGCAGAGTCTCTGAGGATCTCCATGATGAGTCAAACAGTGTTAGCTGGATTGATGGAGTCTCAGATATGGCACCAGATTTCTTTCTCTGTGGGGGGAGTTGAAAAAATAGACAATGAATTCTGCTTATCTTGATGCTGGACACTTTAGATTTTCCCCATATACCACTGGAGTCTTTCAAGATGCTACCATGGCCCTGGAGCTCAGAAGGAGTGAGTCTGAGTAGGTGAGTCTTTGTGTGTGTGTGTTTTTTTTTAAAAAGAAGAACTGCCTGGGGCTCCAGAAGTTTCTTCCATTGATACAATCCCCTCTGGGTTTCGCAGCCAGAAGTTGTGGGGACTTAATTTCCTGGCACTGGGATCTTGAGGGTGTGTGACCTGGTGTGAGTTTGGGACTGCTTGCTTCTGAAATATCTCTCCCTAACTTTTATCCAGCACACATGGTTATGGGTCCAGCCCATTCCACATCTGGCCTTCCTACTAGTCTGGATGGATGTGGTTTCTTTAATTCATAATTGTCAGATTTCTAGTCGACTTGATTTCTGATGGTTCTGAGTGATTGTTATTGTATATTTTAGTTGTAATTTTGATGTGGTTGTACAAAGAGACCAGCCATGTCTGCCTACAATACCATCTTGACCAGAAGTCCAATAATTTTCAAAGCTATAGTTTTTAATTTTTATTCAACCTTGCCCTTAAATGCAGTGGCAGAAAGCTACAAATTTAGCTCACATAGTTACTCAAATGTTCACAGAAAATATAACTTTTACTTTTGTCAAAAACTAATCTGACCTTTCTTCTAAGCCACTATATCGCTGGTTATCAGGAGAGGTAGTTAAACTAAAAGTCTAGTCTGCAGACAACGATTTAAAGAACTTTTTAGACAGTTTCTGAGATGGATGTCTTCTGGCAACTTATTATCCTAAAAGATACTTAGGTGATTGGAAGAATGGAAAAACTTACATGCATTTGTGGCACAAAATGGAAGTATCCCTTTCACTAAGTCTTCGTGATTTTCCCTGAGTATATATTGGCTGACAACTGCCCTTCCCAATAACAATGGCCCTTGATCCCTGGGAAAGTCTTCTCTACTACCTTTATTGTTGGAGTGTGTGGCTCTGTATTTTGTTTTTTGTTGACTTGAGTGGTGTGTTCCTTCATCCTCCTTATTGGGCTTCACATTGACTCCAGATAACAATATGGAGCCCTGCAGGTCAAGCAGCACTTACATTTTTTCCTTTGGCTTTAGAGGTCCTTTCACACAGACACACTTGATTTCATTGCCTTACATTTGATTAGCCAGCCAGGCTCTGAGCTATTTTGGGGTCCTTCGTATGACTTGTAGTCATATATTGCAATAGAATAGGAAAGCTATCTTTTCTTTCCTTGGCCTCACTCTTGCACCAAATGTATTTTATTTTATTTTATTGTACTTATTTATTTTCCCTATGGTTATGTCTTTAATTTTTTTTAAGATTTTGTTTATTTTTTTCAGAGAGAAGGGCAAGGAGGGAGGAAGAAAGGGAGAGAAACATCAATATATGGTTGCCTTTCACCTGCCTCCAGCTACAGATCTGGCTGGAGACCTTCCTTGCAACCTGGGTATGTGCCCTGACTGGGAATGGAACCAGCAACCTTTGGGTTCACAGGCCACCTATCTGCTGAGCCACCAGCCAGGGCTTCCAACTTTATTTTAATGTGCCACAACCCAGTTTGATATTGCTCCCACGCTACCCAGAGATAGGTGGGCTTTTCTTCAACTTCTCTACAGCTTATTTTTTTATTCCTGACTATTATCATAATGGTTATAAATTCCAACTTGTTGCTGATATGCTAATAAGGATATTAAAAGGAAATGTAATGCAGGGCTTTTTTTCTTTTAAAGATTTTTTATTTATTATTTTCAGAGAGAAAGGTAGAGAGGGAGGAAGAAAGAGAATCATTAATGTGTGGGTGTCTTTCACTTGCCTCCAGCTACAGACCTGGCTAGAGACCTGGCTTGCAAGCAGGTTATGTGCCCTGGCTGGGGAATCGAACCAGCAACCTTTGGGTTCACCGGCCGGCACCTTATCTATTGAGCCACCAGCCAGCCAGTGTGGATCTTCTGATAAAAATCAGAATAATAATTGCTTCTGGTGGTAGTGATGTTTGAGTGGAAAGTTTCAGAAAGGAACTTTTAATAGTTTAAAATAAATATACAGTTTGATTGGGTGATAGTTAAGAGTGTGTAAGTTTTGTCAAAGTTGATCAAACTGTACACTTTGATTGGGTGATAGTTAAGAGTGTATAAGTTTGTCAAAGTTGATCAAACTGTACACTTAAAATGTTATACCACAATAAAAATACATAGAAAAAAGAAATAGAAATTCTTTTTTATATAATTTTTAATTATTTAAAAATAAGTAAGACATTATTTTTCTTTATGCTGTTATCTTGCTAATTAATTCTATATTGGATGTCAGAGGTCAAACTGACTTTTCCTTGATCTTTTAAAAGTTTCTTCTTAAATTTTATTGCAGTAAAATATATATGACATAAAATTTGCCACTTGAACCACTTATAAGTATATAATATTATGTTATTAATTACATTCATAATGTTCGGCAACCATCATCACTGTCAATTTCCAAAACTTTTCCATCACTCTAAACTGCAACTGAACCCATCAAGCTATAACTTCCAATTCCCTCCTCCCTGGTGACCTCTGATCTAATTTCTGTCACTATAAATTCTCTTATTACAAATATTTCATGTAGGTGGAATCATACAACATTTGCCATTTTGTGCCTGTTTTTACTTAGTATAAAGTTTTCAAGGGTTATTCATGTTTTGCACACATTAGAACTTTATTTTTTTAATAAACTTTATTTTTTATAATAGTTTTTGGCTCACAGCAAAACTGAATGGAAGGTAAAAATTTCCCATTATATCCCTTGTGCCTACTCACATACAGTTCCCCCACTGTCAGCATCCCACACCACAGTGGTAAATCTATTATATTTATGGGCCTATATTAACACACCATTATCACCAAAAACCCATAGTTTACATTTTGGTTTGCTCCTGGTACTACAGGTTTGGACAAATATGTAATAGCATGTATTCAACATTATAGTATCATACAGAATAGCTTCACTACCCTAAAAATTCTTGTACTTCAATTATTTCTCTCTCTGTAACCTCTGACCACTACTGATCTTTTTATTTCCTCCATAGTTTTGCCTTTTCCATAATATCATATAGTTAGACACATACAGTTTGTAGTCCTTTGAGATTGACTCCTTGCACTTTTTCTTTATGTAATTTTATGCCTCGGTTATTTATTTCTTTTAACATTGAATAATATTGCACTGTCCACATGTACCACAGTCTATGTATCCAATTGTTTACTGAAGGACATCTTGATTGCTTCCAAGTTTTGGCAGTTATAAATACAACTGCTAATGTCTATGTGCAGGTTGTTGTGTGGATATAAGTTTTCAGTTCATTTAGGTAAATCCAAGAAATGTGATGGCTGGATCATATGATAGGCATAAGTTTTGTTCTATAAGAAACTGCTAAATGGTCTTCCAAAGTGGCTGTGCCATATTGTATTTCTACCAATGTCAATCTGTATAAAGAGGTAAACTGAGACAAATGTAAATTACTAAAAATTGAATTTATTTGGGAATAGAAGGTGAACTGCAATTAGATAAATACATGCTGTAGCAAGCTATAAGCAAATCCGCTGAGGGTGTCAGGGCAGGCTGTATTTATAGGCAATAAGTAGAAAGAGGAGGAAGTACAGGTAGAGTGTAAGCAGTAAGTTCATTGGCTTGAGGATATGAAGAAATTTTTGGATGGTGTTCATTGATCGGGGATAAATATATAAGTATTTTGTAAATCAGTCATTTAATATAAATCAGTCTTTCAGTTCTTAAATTACATTCTTCTAATTCTTCTAAGGGCATGTGTATGAGGTTCTCCACTTCATATGCTCTGTTTCATTTCTTTTTTCTGTTCCATTTTAAATTGAAATCCTTTCACACTAGCAGGGAATGAAAGTTCTTATTTTCCACATCCTTGTTAGTATTTATTAGTATCAGTGTTTTGGATTTTGGTCATTTTATAGGTGTGTAGTGGTATCTCATTGTTGTTTTAATTCACAATTCCCTAATGATATGTGATGCTGAGTATCTTTTCATGTTTATTTGCCACCTTCTTTGCATATCTTCTTTGATGATATGGAGGAGACTGTGGGAAACTGATCTATAACAAGTAGGTTGGTGATAACTTAGGCTTTTGCCTAGTGTCTGAAATAGGGGGAGGGCATTCTTATAGGGCTGAGCACTTAATCAGCAGAATTTTAGTTGAATTGTAGGACACCCAGCTAGGATTCAAGAACTGTTTGGTGTTGTGTGGGAAGACCCCCTTGACCTGCCCCCTCCTACACACACACATTGATATTGGGTCCCAGACCCCAAAAGAAGTATAAAAGTAGCTTTCAGTGGGAGAAAAACAAATGTAGCAAGAGAAGGAAATAAAAAAGTTTTTGAGGTAAATTCGACAGGATATAGTCACTGAATATTTGATAGAAGAGGTGGCTATTCAGGACATTAGCCTTTTTTTTTTTTTAATTGGGTTATTTTCTTATTATTGAGTATTATGAGTTCTTTGTGTATTTTGTATAACAGAATCAGATATGACTTGCAAATACTTTCTATCAGTCTTACTCCATATTTATGAAAAAAGAGGTGATTTAAAATGTTAAGAATTGTAATCATTGGTAGTAGGATTGGAGGTAATGCTTATTCACCTTTCATTCATGTCATTCCTAAAGTTTCTACAGAGAGCTTATATTTTTTATATAACAAGGACAATAAAAACAATAAACACTAAGTCTGCCAAATACAGCTGCATTTAACTTTCACCAAAAATGTCAATGATAGGGGAATAAGTTTAAAAACAACAATGCCTTGAAAACTAGGAACTATAAATGACAGCTAATGTATTATCAGAATATGGGAGAAATGGTAATTCCAGTAAGTACAAGGCAAATTGGATTAGAACAAAAATTGGTTCTCCCAGTTTATAATGCTAAAACAAGATAGAAATGTATTGAATAACTCAAAGTTTCCTGCTCTCACATGAAGCCATATTATGAATAGTAATTCAAACAGGATTGGTTCCTGCTTCCAAATTACGAACTGAATACTCAGAAGGTATCACACATTTCTGAGTTTACCACCCTGGCATGATGTCTATCCATATCTAATAACTTTGGTCAATAATTTAATCAGTTTGTACTTGTGTGATGAAACTTTCATTAAAACCCAAAAGCAGCGAGTTCAAAGAGCTTCCAGGTTGGTGGACATGTGGAGGTGCTAGGAGAGTGCCTGAAGAAGGCATGAAAGTGCCAAACACCTTTCCTATACCTTGCCTTATGCATCTTTTTCATCTAGCTGTTCCTGAGTATTGTCTATAACAAACTGATAATCTAATAAGTAATATGACTCTGAGTTCGGTGAACTTCTCTAGCAAATTAATGGAAGTCAAGGAGGGAACTGTGGGAAATTCTGATCTTCAGCAAGTAGGTTGGTGATAACCTAGACTTTTGCCTGGTATCTGAAATAGGGGGAAGGCATTCTTATAGGGCTGAACCTTTAACCAGAGGAACTGATGCTATCTCTGGGTGGACAAAATTAAATTTCAGTTGAATTGTAAGATACCCACCTAGGATTCGAGAACTGTTTGGTGTTGTGTGAGAAGATCCCCTTGACCCCCCTCTACACACACATTGAAATTGGGTCCCAGGCTCCCAAAGAGGTATAATAGTAGCTTTCAGTGGGAGAAAAACAAATGTAGCAAGAGCAGGAAATAGAAAAGTTTTTAAGGTAAATTTGACAGGATATAGTCACTGAATATTTGGTAGAAGAGAGGAGAATCAGAGGTAACTACCACATTTTGTCTGAGATCTAGTAGAGGGATCAAAAAATGAAGCTAGTGGCATCAGCAGGTTCCTCAGAGTTTCAAATAAATTTTTGTTTAACTTTTTATTTCTAGTCCTTACTTTGAAGACAACTGATCCAGGAGGCTAGCAAAATTGATTCAAGTAACAGGTACGCTACCCTTGTAACACCTCCTTCCTCTGTCTCACCTCCCCTGCTCCTTCTTTTATGAAAAGTCCATTATGGGCATTTTGTAAGAATATTTGCTAGGAGAGTTCTGTGTGGTTATACAACCAATACCTCAGTTATCCCCAAAAATGGAAACAGCTCAGATTATATTGAATATTCTTTTTAGCTCCCACACAAATTGGCTTTCTTTGTTTTAAAACATGACAGGTGTAAAAAAAAAATAAAACAACAACAACAACAAAAAAAACACTTGAAAGTAGAGTACAAATAGTTTTTCCCTGAAATTATTTGAGAATAAGTTGTTGATCTGATACCTCATTAGTCAATATTTCTTTCTTTTTTTTTTTTAATTTTATTGTTGTTGTATTACATCCATCCCCTTTTTGCTCCCCTCTGTGCCCCCACCCACCCACCCATTCCCCCCAAAGTCAATCCCACCCGTTGTTTAGTCAATATTTCTTAAGAATTTATTTCTTATAATCATTTCTCCTACATACCAAAATAAATCCATCAAAATAAGAAAAATTTTCTAAATTTCTGTTACAATAAAATATTCTATGCTCATCCTCCACTTTTTTGCCCAAGATCTGAAGTCAGCCATCTTCAGATATCTGTGATTCCTTTTTAATGAGAAATGGTATTTGTGGTCAATATTTAGGCAATATGCATACTCCTAAGTCATCTCAATATACAGCAGTTGAAAAATAAATACAAGTGCACCTGTACACACACACACACACACACACACACACACACACGGAAGATTACACACACAATTACATTCATTCTAGCTATTTATCTACCTGTAGAACAATGGAAACTGATACTCCAGTATTTCCATTTACATTCTAATACCACAGTGTTCATTTTTGTTTTCTTCCTCTAGACATTAATTCACTTTCTCTGCTAGTAAAAAAAAAGAAAAGAAAAGAAAAGAAAAGAAAGAAAGAAGAAAAAAAAAGAAAGGTTCCTATTTATATTTATTTATCTTAGTATATGTGATCAGTCTCCTAGGTTGAACTCTGCCTTCTTCCTCTTGTGGTTAGCCTTCTACACTGCTTGGGACCTGATATTCTTCTCTTGGTTACTGTGCCGCCTTCTTCCTTTCTGACCCACAACCTGAACACCCATATTTCTCTATTCCATTTAATGACATTAGGACTAAATTGTTTAGAGAATGAAGGGAAAGGAAATAGAGAGGAAGCAGAAGAGGCATAGGAAGAAAGCAATATACTTGTGTAAGGTTTTCAGCATTAGTTTGTTGGCTGAGCATATACAGCAATGGTTAAAATAAATGGGGGTGGGTAATATCAATCTGTGGTTTAGAGTAAAATTGCCATTATCTAAATTTTGGGTGTAAAAGTAATTATAAAGACATGTAGTCCTTCACTATATGTTCTTAACTCAGACAACTATAACTAGCAAAAATTATGGTCATGGCTCCTGTACTACTTGAAGGCTCAAACATTAAACTCATAGCAATAATTATCTCCTTTCTCCATCTTACCATTGTATTAGATATTTTGACATGCTTTCACTTCCAGAAACAAGTAGTGAGAGATAGTAACAAAATATTGGTATGGAGGTGGTGTGTGTGTGATTGTGAGAGAGAGAGAAAGAGAGAGAGAGACAGAGACAGAGACAGAGAAACAGAGAGAGAGAGAGAGACAGAGAAAGAGAGAAAGAGAAGGGCGGGGGAGAGAGAGAGAGTTTCCTTTTGGGTCCATTACATTCTGGGAAATAGTGTTCTGTATATAATGTACTAAGGATAAGCGTATGAGCATCAGTTTACTTGCATATATTACCCCTTCTGGTAAAAGCACCTGGTTTCTCTTGAGACCAAAGTCATTCACTCTCAGTCCATGAATTTTGATGTAGTTTATTGTAAGTGCATATATTTCCAGCCAACTGAAACACTCCATCTCCTCACCATAGTGATTGTTTCAGAAATTGGTACAAAATCTAAGCCAGAGCAATCAAAGCATGAGACTTAATTCTTAGACTTTCGTTGGAGCTAATAGGGGAAAATGTTCTTTTCATTTTTCTGAGCATGCTGAGAAATAGAATATAAGGCTAGAGCAAACTGATGACATCTATTTTGCCATAATGAAAGAGTCTGCTTGAAAATAAAGCTACTGCATAAGAAATAAAAGCCAAGAAAAGCCTAGTGAACAGACTTGATGATGGAATTTACATACACACTAATTTTGGAGATTACACACACACACACACACACACACACACACATACACACACATTTTTTTGTTTTCAAGAATAATGGAATAAAATTTTTGATTTTTTACCAGAACATTTTATTAAAGAACTGTTTCAATATAGAAGTTACTGTGTGATTAGAAATAGAAACACTACACTCAGTTAGGAGAGTATAAACTGCTAGAGTACCTTATTTATTCACATAGCTCCCTTCCTCATTCCCTTCCTTCATGTCTATACTCAAATGTTAACTGTTAGGAGGATTTCTCTTACATAGTTTCATCCTCTGCTTCTGCTTTGTTTCACTTTTTAGCATTTAAAATGATCTAGAATATTACATAACTAATTATTTTAGTTGTCTATTTCTTACCAGTAGCAAGAAGATTTCATAAAATCAGACAATTTTTGTTCTTACTTTATTTTCTCTATCCCTGGTGGTGCCTGAAAGAATTCCAGGCACATTATAGATTAACAGTAAATATTTGTTGAATGGAATAAATAAATAAACAAATATTGAGGTTAATAAGGAGAAAGAAAGCTCCCAAGATACTTCAGCTATTCCAAGATACTCTCCTATAAACTGATCTGTAGCTCTGGAGCTATTTCTCTCAAGATTCTGCCTTTGTCTTCTCAGCCATCCTGTTGACATTCTAGGTGATGAATACATGTATAGGTGGATATATTGTCCTTTAAGGTCTGTGTCCCCTGTGTCATTACTAGAGAATCAAGCATTCAATATCCATGCTGAAACGGGTCAGAATTTGAGCTCGACTTGTTCTACTCATTTCTTATACTAGCATCTGACTGGCTACACATCTTGGCATTTGACCTCTTTAGTTTCTCTTCAATCCTAGTAATGAACTGTTCAAGTATTGAAGTTATAATAATATAATTTATGCCAAATAAAAGTTCTTGATCTCAGGTAATGACCTATATGTGTCCTTAGCAATATGGTAATAAAATATGTGCTCTCCAGCAACCAGATTCCACAGTACTTTGAGCTTTACATATGGTATCTGGGCCTTCAACTCTCTACATAATTTGCTCTGCTCTTTGTTTGTAATTTCTCCTGGTGGGTGAAAGGATTGTGAGAGATGAGGCTATAAATATGTCAGTGGCAATCTCCACCAAAGATGGTCAACCTAGCAATCATGAATGATTATCTTATTTATAAAAATAAACTTTGGTTTTAGTGGGTAGAGAAAAGGGCAACCTTTTCTTCCAGATTATATGAACTCTTATACCTAATGAAGACTTAAAGCAGAAACTGATAGGATGTGTTTAGCAAAAATTGTATTTATTATTCAATAAAGTCATAATGCATGACAATAATAGGCTAGAGGACAATTTAAAAAATCAAATGGTTCAGCAGTAAATAATAACTCTTATAAGTTAATATTCTAGGGCATGTTTCACAAATACATACTATCAAGGTGGTAGCAGGTGCTAAGATAAAAAATAAACTGGTTAAGAAAAATTAAAGGTGGGGAGCAAAAAGGGGATGAATGTAATACAACAACAATAAAATTAAATTTTAAAAAAGGTGGTAAGAGAACTAATTGTCACAGAGTTGGGATATAGAAGTCTATTTTACACAGATGGTTAGATAGGCTCTCTGATAATCTAACAACAAAATAGTAGAGATATAGAGGTAGTAAAGATGGTAACTAAAGAAATATATAGAGGAAGATTATTTTAGGTGGAAGTTACAGAAATCATGGAAGAGAGCAATGAATATAGAGAATGCTGGCATGCCTGGAGAAGAGCAAGTGAGGAAGATTGGGAAAAGATAAGATCAGCCCTGGTTGGTGGCCCAGTGGATAAGGCGCTGGCTTGTGAACCCAAAGGTCACTGGTTCGATTCCCTAGCCAGGGCACGTACCAGGTTGTAAGCTAGGTCTCCAGCCAGGTCTGTGGCTGGAGGCAGGTGAAAGTCAACCATACATTGATGTTTCTCTCCCTTTCTTCCTCCCTCCCTGACCTTCTCTCTGAAAATAATGAATAAAATCTTTAAAAAGAAAAAAAAAAAAAGATGATCAGAGGGATATTTGAAAAAGAGGATAAGTCAAGGTAATGCCAAGAAATTTTTTTTTTTTTTTGAGCATTTGGAAACCATAGTTACCATTTTTTTATTTTTCTAATTTATTTTATTTTATTGTTGTTGTATTACAGTTGTTCCTCCATTGCTGTCCCCTGCCATGCCCACCCCTACACCCTGACTCCCACAGTCCATCCCCATCCTGTTGTTCATGTCCATGGGTATTTTATACTTGTTCTTTGATTATCCCCTTCCCTTCTTTTTCCATTAGTCCCCTTTCCTTTGGTCACTCTCAGTCTGTTCCTTATTTCCATGCCTTGGGTTCTCATTTGTTTTGTTCATGGGGTTCCACTTATAGGTGAGATCATATGGCATTTGTCTTTCACTGCCTGGCTTATTTCACTTAACATAGTATTCTCTAGTTCCATCCATGCTTTCATGAAGGGTAGGAGTTCCTCCTTTCTTTCCGCTGTGTAGTATTCCATTGTGTAAATGTACCAAGGTTTTTAAATCCATTCATCCATTGATAGGCATTTAGGCTGTCTCTAGCATTTAGATATTGTAAATAGTGCTGCTATGAACATAGGTGTAAATAGGTTCTTCTGAACTGGCGTTTCAGGATTTTTCAGGTATAATCCTAGCAGTGAAGTTGCTGGATCAAAAGGAGGTCCATTTTTAGTTTTTTGGAGGAAATTTTATATTACTTTCCATAGTGGCTGCACCAGTCTACATACCCACCAACAGTGCAGCAGTGTTCCCTTTTCTCCACATCCTCACCAACACTTGTTGTTTGTTGGTTAATGATGGCCGTTTTGACTGGTGGTATCTCGTTGTGGTTTTAATTTGCATCTTTCTGATGGCTAGTGATCTTGAGCATGCTCTCATATGCCTATGGGCCCTTTGTATATCCTTCTCAGAGGAGTGTTTGTTTAGGTCCTTTGTCCATTTTTAATTAGATTTTTTGTCTTCCTGGTGCTGAGTCATATGAGTTGGAGTTACTATTCAGTGAGATATTTGGAACTAGGAGAGAAACAGTTTTGATTAAGTAAGGAGAGAATAAGCATTTCATCTCTAGACAGATTAAGTTGGAGATGCCTACGATATCCATGTGAAGATGTCAGGTACAGTTTCATAAAAAAAAATCTAGAGTTTTGATCTGAAGTCCAAACTGAATATATAAATTCAGTAGTCCTCATAATACAGAAGAGAGTTTAAATCATGAAACTGGATGAGACTGCCAAAAAAGTGAGTATTGATCAGAAAGGGACATGATTCTAAAGCTGGAAAATTCAAATGTTTAGAAATCTGATAGATATGGCATAACCACAAAAAGAGACTGAAAAAGATTAGCTAGTAAGGTAAGAAGAAAACCTAGAAAATTGAGATACAGAAGCCAAATGTAGAAAGTATGTAAAGAAAGTGGTATTAATGAAAATGTTCTTTTATTCAGTGGTTGCCTTTTTATTTGCTGATGGTTTCCTTTGCTGTGCAAAAATTTTTTAGTTTGATATAGTCTCATTTGTTTATTTTTTCCTTTTGTTTCTCTTGCCTGAGGAAATCTATCAGAAAAAAATTTTTGCTATGAAAAATGTCTGAGATTTTACTGTCTATATTTTCTTCTAGAAATTTTTGAAAATTTATGAAGAACTTACAAAACTCAACACTAAAAGAACCAAAAACAAATAATCCAGTTAAAAATGGACAAAAGACTTGAATAGATACTTCTGCAAAGAGGACATACAGATGGCTAATAGACATATGAAAAGATGATCAACATGAGTAATCACCAAAGAAATGCAAATTAAAACTATAGTGAGGTATACCCTCACACATGTCATAATAACTATCATCGATTGATCAGAAAATGGTAAGTGCTGGAGAAGATGTGGAGAAAAGGTATCCTCTCTGCAATATTAGTAGGAATGCAGATTTGTGAAGTCAGTGTGGAAAGCAGTATGGAGTTTACCTCAAAAAATTAAAAATGGAACTTCCTTATGACCCAGTGATTCCTCTTCTGATAATTTATCCAAAGAAACCCAAAACACTAATTTGAAAGAATAAATGCACCCCTATGTTCATTGCAATGTTATTTATAATAGCCAAGATTTGTAAATAGCTCAAGGGCCCATCAGTAGATGAGTAGGTAATATAGCCATGGTACATTTACATCCTGGAACACTAGTTGGCCATAAAAAGGAAGAAAAGTTTACCCTTTCTAACAACGAGTGGATCTGGAGAACACTGTGCTAAATGAAATAAGCTAGTCAGAGAAAGATAAATACCACATGATTTCACTTATATGTAGAATCTAATGAACAAACTGAACTAACAAGCAAAACAGAGACAGACTCATAAATAGAGAGCAGGCTGACCACCCTGGGGGCTTGAGTTTGGGGTGAAGGGATTGAGCAGAAAGGACAAAGGACTCATGGTGATGGTGGTGGAGTGGGGGGGTTGGTGGAGGTGGAAGACAGTATAAGGAATATAAACGATAGTGGAAAAAAATTCAATAAAAAACTATAAAATATGTAAAATAAGCAAAATATAGAAAGTGGTAGAATTAATTACCTGTATCTAAGGTTGATTATATTTTACAAAAAATGAGAAGTGAATGCATAACTGTGGAAGCCACTGATACTAAGAACATTAATGAAGTTACATTACAGAAACTTGGGTTGGAATAATTTCAAGAGAGAATAAAAGAAAGGAATTAAAAATTGACCACTACCATTAACAATTACTTAAAAAAATGGCTATGAAGTGGAGCAGTAACTGAAAGGGTATGTGGAAGTTAAGGAATTTTGTTTTAAGATGAAACAGTATCTGGTAGTATTTGTAATGACACATATATGTATATAATATATAAGTTATATATGAGGTATGTCCTGCAAGTATCTGGCTAAGGTGTCAATATAATTAAAACAGTTTGTGCTAGATACTTTTGGAACAGACTTGTAGAGACTTGTTAGAATAGAAAAAATTATGATTGGGGAGCAGTTTAGACAAGAACCTAGTATAAAGCAACCATGGACAACAGGTGGGATTGACTTTGGGGGGAATAGGTGGGTGGGGAGGGGAACAGAGGGGAGCAAAAAGAGGATGGATGTAATACAACAACAATAAAATTTAAAAAAAAAAAGAAAGAAAAAAATTATGATTCAGAAGAGTAAGAACAATGATACATATCAAGGTAAATTTTTAACTATTGAAAGGGAATTTAGTGCCTCCAAAGAGAATGTCTTATATATAATCATCTAGATATCACTTAGAAAAAGTGACAGGAATATACATACATACACACATACACATACATATATACTATACATACATGTATATGTATATTCAGATGAAAATTTGGTAGTACATTTGGTAATCTATGCATAAAGAACTTATTTCCTGATTGTTTCTAAGCAATCAGAAAACTAAGATGCAATGTCCTCAACTAAGAGAGAGAAATAAGAAATAGTGTTGGGAACTTGAGGAGTGAGGTAAGGTAAACATGTTTACCTAGGAGAGAGCAACTATCCTTTTTCCAGAGAATAGTGCTGGAATGGATTCAGATTCTGCACCATAGTCCCACTTAAAGTTTGTGGTGATGACTTTAAAATGAGATTAGTCAGCATGGTATTTTTTTGTTTGTTTGTTTTCTTTTTTTTAGATCAAATTTAGATATTCTGGTGTGTTATATTATTCAACAATGTTAACCAAGATCATGATTTCTCAACCTAAATGCTGGTCACACTGCACTTTTTCTTCCCCCTCCTAATAGGAGGTAACACCATTAACACCAAGGAAAGAAAAGTAATATAGTTTAAGAAGCTCTAACAAAAATTCCTGACAACACTAAATGTTGACAAAGATATTGTGCAACATGAATGCTAACTTGCTGCTCATGGGAATGTAAAACGGAACAGTCACTTTGGAAGACTGGAAGTTTCTTGCAAAACTAAACATACTCTAACTACACAATCCAGCACTCACACTCCCAATGAATTAGTAAATTATGTTCACACAACAATCTGGACATAGATATTTATAAGAGCTTTATTTGCCATTGCCAAAACCTGGAAGCAATCAAGATGTCCTTCAGTAGGTGAATGAGTAAATAAACTGTGATACAGCCAGACAAGGGAATTCAATGCTAAAAAGAAATGAATTACGAAGCCATTAAAGGTCATGGAGGAATCTTAAATAAATAAAAGAAGTCAATTTGAGAAGGCTACATACTATATGATTTCAACTATGTGACATTGTGGAAAAAGGCAAAACTATGGATACAGTAGAAAGATTAATGTTTGCAACTATTTAGGAGGGAGAAATGAATAGGCAGAGCACAGAGACATTTTTAGAGGAGCAAAATTGTTTGGTATGGCATGAAAATGGTAGATGCATGTCATTATACATTTGTCCAAACCCACAGGCTATAATACAATGTAAACTATGGGCTTCAAATGATAAGGATGTGTCAGTGTAGGTTTATTGACTGTAATAAATGGACCACTCTGGTTTATGGTGTTCATAGTGGGAAAGGTTGTGAGTGGGGAAAGGGTTTATAATGGAAACTCTTTGTACTTCTCTTCAAATTTGTTATGAACCTACAACTACTCTAAAAATTAAAGTCTGTTTAAAAAAAATACAGAACCTTCCTATTCGGCATTCTAAAGTATTTGTAATTTTGCTATGGAATATTATTTCTTAGAGTGAAAGCATAGCTTCTTCAGAAGCCCCCAAATTAAATAACCACAGAGAAGATTAAATAATTACAAGCAGAAAATTTTATGTAGATAAGATTTTGTACATTACCAGTCACAAAGTAAAAAATTTAAATATTCTCATTTTTAGTCTAGATTTTTGAGTTCTTACAGCTTCTCATTTTGTGAATTGAGGATAGATGATATAATGCCCTTTATCTGCCAGGCTATTCAGGCTCACTTTTCCCTCCTTTTCCTTTATTTAAAAAAAGGAAAGGGCCTAGAAGACATTTGTTAAAAGATTTTATTTATTATTTTAGAGAGAGGGGATGGGAGAGAGTCAGAGAGGGAGAGAAATATCAATGTATGGTTGCCTTTCACCTGCCTCCAGCTAAGGACCTGGCTGGAGACCTGGCTTGCAACCTGGTTATGTGCCCTGGATGGGAATTGAACCAGCGACCTTTGGGTTCACAAGCTGGTGACTATCCAACTGTGCCACCAGCCAGTGGCACATTTTGAGTTGGAATCCAAACTTTACAACCTACTTACAGGCAGCTCAAAAAATTTTTTGTATAGCTTTATTATTTTTTATTCATAACAAAATCAGAGTTCTATGTCCACTGTATAACTATTTCCTATTGATTTTTTTTTTAGTGTAGAGAACTGAAATTTTTATTGTCATTCTTTCACAGTTGTCCGAATTTTTCCCCCTTTGCCCTCCTTTGTCCAACCCAACCCCTGCTCCCACCGTTAACCCAGCCCTATGGTCCATGATCAAGATTCATTCATGCATGTTCTTTGACTGATCCCATCTGCTTCATTCCACTATTTTCCCCCTCCTACCTCTCCTCTGTCTGCTGTTAGTCTGTTCCATTTCCATGCCTCTGGTTCTGTTTTTTTCATTAGTTTATTTTTATTCATTAGATGCCTCTTATAAGTAAGATCATATGGTTTGTATTTCACTAACTGGTTTATTTCACTTAGCATAATACTCTCCGGTTCAATCCATGATGTTGCAAAAGGTAGGAGTTCCTTCTTTTTTCCGCTGTGTAGTATTCCATTGTGTAAATGTACACAGTTTTTTGATCCATTCATCCACTGATGGGCACTTAGGCTGTGTCCAGCACTTGGCTATCATAAAAGGCACTGCTATGAATGTAAAAATGCATAAGTTCTTTTGAACTGGTGTTTCAGGATTCTTAGAGTGTATTTCCATCAGTGGAATTGCTGGGTCAAAAGGCAGTTCCATTTTTAATTTTTTGAGGAAATTCCCCACTGTTTTCCACAGCGGCTTCTCTTGTCTGCATTTCCACCAACAGTGAACTAGGGTTTCCTTTTCTTCAATCCTTTTGAACACATGTTTGTTGATTTGTTAATGATGATCATTTGGACAGGTGTGAGGTGGTATCTCATTGTGGTTTTAATTTACTTCTCTCTGATGGCTAGTGATGTTGAGCATTTTTTCCATATGTCTATGGGCCATCTGTATGTCCTTCTTGGAGAAGGGTCTATTTGGGTCCTTTGCCCATTTTTAAATTGGATTGTTTATCTTCCTGGTGTTGAGTTGTATGAGTTCTTTATATGTATATTTAAATCAAACCCTTGCCCATTGTATCCATGGCAAATACGTTCTCCCATACAGTTGGTTCACTTTTCATTTTGGTATTGGTTCCCTCAGATGTTCAGAAGCTTTTGAATTTGATGTAATCCCATTTGTTTATTTATTCCTTTATTTCCCTTGTGCTAGGAGATATATCAGCAAAAATATTGCTGTGTAGGATATCTAATATTTTACTGCCTATGTTTTCTACTAGAACTTTTATGGTATCACAGCTTATATTTGTCTTTTACCTATTTTGAGTTTATTCTAGTATATGGTATAAGTATATGGTATAAGTTCATGGTCTAGTTTCATTTTTTGCTTGTACCAGTCCAGTTTTGCCCACACCATTTATGGAATACATTATTTTTACTCCATTGTATGCTCATGACCTCTTTGTCAAATTTTAAGTGACCATAGAACAATGGGTTTACTTCTGCATTTTCTGTTCTGTTCCTTTGATCTCTGTGTCTGTTCTTATGCCAATACTAGACTGTTTTGATTACAATGGCCTTATAGTATAATTTGATATCAAGTATTGTGATACCTTCAACTTTATTCTTTTTTCTCAAGATTACTGAGGCTATTTGACATCTTTTTTTCATTCTATATCAATTTTTGGAATATTTATTCTAGATTAGTAAAATATGTTATTGATATTTTAATAGAAATTGCATTGAATCTATAGATTTCTTTGGATAGTATGCACATTTTAATGATGCTAATTCTATTAGTTCATGAATACTATATATGGTTTCACTTATTTGTAGCTTCCTTAATTTCTTTCTTCAGCGTTTCATTGTTTTCTTTTTCTTTCTTTCTTTTTTTTTAACAGTAATGGGTGGTTACCTCTCTGAGGTCCCAACTAGGGACCTGGCATGCAACCCTGGTATGTGCCCTGACTGGGAATTGAACTGGTGATCCTTTGGTTTGCAGGCTGGTGCTCAATCCACTGAGCCACACCAGCCAGGGCAGTTTTCTGAGTATAGGTCATTAAATTTATTCCTAGGTATCTTTTTTTCTTGTTGCTATAGTGAATGAAAGTTTTTCCTAGTCCCTCTTTCTGATAGTTATTGTTGGTATACAAAAATGCCATCAATTTTGAATACTAACTTTGTAATCTGCTATTTTGACAAATTCACTTATTAGGTTGAATAGTTTTTAGTGGTGACTATAGGGTTTTTTATGAACAGTATCCTGTTTGCAAGATAATTATTTGCTTGTTGCAAATGACAGTTTTTCTGCTTCCTTTCCAATTTGGATATCTTTTATTACTTTTTCTTATCTGATTATTGTGTCCAGAACTCCAGTCCTATGTTGAATAAGAATAGTAAAAGTGGACACCCTTGCCTTGCTCCTCATCTTAGGGGAAAGGTTTTAGTTTTTGCCTGTTGAGTATGGTATTGGCTGTAGGTTTATCAAATATGGCCTATA
This sequence comes from Noctilio leporinus, assembly GCA_004026585.1. NCBI lineage: Eukaryota > Metazoa > Chordata > Mammalia > Chiroptera > Noctilionidae > Noctilio > Noctilio leporinus. Next base: position 51,175 of record PVIW01009477.1, read on the forward strand.
TTATGTTGAGGTAATATTCTTTGCTGAGTGTTTTTTATCATAAAGGGTGCTATACTTTATCAAATGCTTTTGTAGAATCTATTGAAATAATCATGTGACTTTTATCTTTCATTTAGTTTATGTGGTGTATTTCACTTATTGATTTGTGAATATTGTACCACCCTTGCATCCCTGAGGTGAATCCAACCTGATCATGCTTTATGATTTTTTTAAGGTATTGCCAATACTGATTGCCAATATTTTTTTTTCTTTTAATTTTATTGTTGTTGTATTACATCCATCCCTTTTTTTCTCCCTTATGACCCCCTCCCCACCCACCCTTTCCCCCCAAAGTCAATCCCACCTGTTGTCCATGTCCATGGTTCCTTTATACTAGGTTCTTGTCTAAGCTGCTCCCCTTCTTTGCCTCTGCCTCCCCCTCCCCCCTCCCCCTTTCCTCCTGACTACTGCAAGCCTATTCCTTGTATTCATACACTTGGTTCTGTTTTG
>PVIW01009478.1:0-51647 GCA_004026585.1 Noctilio leporinus
TTACTGGTGTCTATCTTTGGGCAATCTCTAATGTTAAAGCACCAAAGTATTATTTTTGGCCTGCTTTTCCTAACTTATTTCCTGAAGTGGGTGCCTATATTAACTTATATAAGCAAAAGCAAGAGCTTTAGTTTTGATCATCTTTTTCTCAAAGTAGGGTATATCTCAGTATTAATAAAAGAAGGTGTGTTTAAGGTGGAAAAAAAAAAAAAAGAATACACTTTTTTAATTTGAGCATTATAGCCTACATGGTTGGTAGAGGAGCAGGGGAAGGAGAAAGGGTGGTCTTAGGCTACAATGTTCATGTTTCAAAGACACTTTCAGATTATAACTGTTACATGTGTGCAGTTTATTCACAACAGCTATGTATATAGTGGACAAATTAAGTCCTTATTTGAAACATCTAGTTCACCTAGATGTTTAGAAGTGCCCAACGTATGTTAAATGTAGAGCTAGTAAAATATCACTTTTGTAAATAACTTTTACTAAAATTCATAGGAATTTAGGAAATGGAACTGCTAATCCACCTCTGTGAACAGTATACCATAGTCTATATTTGTTCAGTGGTTTGGAGGAGGTGGAAGAGAAAGATTGCAAAAGGTAATGTGATAGTGTTTTCATATTTGGACATTTTCATATAAAACCATTTTTGTATGTTATGTGCATTTTGTTTTGCTGTATATACTGTATATAATGGACAAATAAATCCTAAAATTGCAAAAAAAAAAAAAGAAGAATACACTTTTTAAAAATATGTTTTTTTATCCATACATTTATTGATTATGCTGTTAGTTGCCCCAATTGCTTTTCCCTTTGCTCCCCTCTACCCAAGATGACCTCCCTCACCCTCATTTCCACCCACAGTCCCATCCCTGCCCCTTAGTTCATGTCCATGGATTATGCATATAAATTCTCTGATTTCATCCTTTCCTCTATTATTCTTAACTTCCCCCTATCAATCTCATACCCACCAATTATGTTTCCTAATCTAACCATTTCCCCATTTCACTCCCTTCCCACTCCCAGCTGATAACCCTCCCAGTAATCCCCATACCTATAATTCTGGCCCTATCCTGGTTGTTTGTTTTTGCTTTTATTTTTTAGGTTCTATTGTTGATAGTTGTGAGTTTGTTGTCTTTTTAATGCTCATAATTTTTATCCTAGTTTTCTTAAATAAGTCCCCCTTTTTTTAAATAAAGATTTTATCCTTTATTTTTCAGAGAGAGAGGAAGGGAGAGAAGCAGAGGGGGAGAGAAATATCAATGTATGGTTGCCTTTCACCTGCCTCCAGCTACAGACCTGGCTGGAGACCTGGCTGGAGACCCGGCTGGAGACCTGGCTCGCAATCTGGTTTTGTTGCCCTGGCTGGGAATAGAACCAGCGATCTTCAGGTTCACAGGCTAGCACCTTATCCACTGTGCCATCAGCCAGGGCTCAAAATAGTCCCTTTAACATTTCATATAATAATGGCTTGGTGATGATGAACTCCTTTAGCTTTACCTTGTCTGGGAAGTATTTTATCTGCCACTTCATTCTGAATGATAGCTTTGCTGGATAGAGTATTCTTGGTTGTATGTCCTTGCTTTTCATCATTTTGAATATTTTTTGCCAGCTTAGTTTCTTTTGAGATAGCAGACGATAGTCTAATAGGTACCCCTTTTTAGGTAACTCTCTTCTTTTCTCTTGCTACTTTTAAGATTCTCTTTATCTTTAACCTTTGGCATTTTAATTATGATGTGTCTTGGTATGGTTTGATTTGGATATAGCTTGTTTGGGACTCTGTGCTTTCTGGACTTGTATGTCTATTTCCTTTGACAAATGAGGGAAGTTTTATGTTGTTGTTGGTTTTTGTTTTTTTTTTTTTTAAGATTTTATTTATTATACATTTTTATAAAGAAGGTAAGGGATAGAGGCAGAGAGGGAGAGAGACATCAATGTGTGATTGCCTTTCATATGCCTCCAGCTACGGACCTGGCTTGCAACCTGGTTATGTGCCCTGGTTAGAAATAGAACCAGTGACCTTTGAGTTCGAAGGCCGGAACCTTATCCACTGTGTCACCAGACAGGGCTTTGGGAAGTTTTTCTTCATTGTTTTTTCACAGAAGTTTTCAATTTCTTGCTCTTCCTCTTCTCCTCTGGCACCCCTATGATTCAGATGTTGGCACACTTAAAGTTGTCCCAGAGGTTCCTAAGCCTCTTCTCATATTTTCTATTCTTGTTTCTTCATTCTGTACTGGTTGACTATTTATTTATTTCTTATGTTCAAAATTATTTATTTAAATCCTGTTTTCCTTCCCTTTATCATTGATTTTGTGTGTATTTTTCTTAGTTTCATTTGGCCTAATCTTCATTTCTCCCCTTTTGCATTTGCCATATTTAAGTACATCTATCAAGTCTGCGAGCCTCTTTGTCACCAGCATTTTAAACTGTGCATCTGTTAGGCTGGTGATCTGTTCATCTATCAGGCTGGCCATTTCTTTGTCACTTAGTTCAGCCACTGGGGCCTTGATCTTCCCTTATTTGAGCTATAGTTATCTCTTTCCCTAACTTGATAGGCTCCTATGTTTGCCTCTGTGTTTTAAAAAAATTTTAGAAAAAGGAGTAATGGTAAAATACATTTAAATGGCATGTTACTTTCTTGTGACTATGGTTTTATTTGTAGAATATCAAAATATTGACTTGAAATAGCTCAGGAACTGAGTCCTGAGTCCCCTTTACTAAAACATTTCTCTATAATCTACTACCCCTATTGACAATACATTATTCTCAAATATATTGACCTTTTTCTTTCAAATTTCATTTCTGAAGTAAGCAAAATAATAATAAGTACTCTAACCCATACCAACCTGACTTCAACACACTCCAACAGTGAAATTTCTTATGTGAAGGTCACCACATAGAAGAATAACCCTTCTGCCTCTCAGCAACTTTTAGCACAAGACATGCTCTACGATGAAAACATTTTCTTCTTTTGCTTCTATGACACCACACAGAACTTGTTTTCTTCCTTCACGAGCCAACTTCTTGATCTCTTTTGCTGACTCCACCTATATATCTAACAGGGATTTTACTCAGGCATCTTTCTTTTCCCTGTATTCTCTGAAGGCAGCTTCACCCAGTCCCATAATAAGTACCTTTACGTGCTCATGATCCTCAGATGGAGCCATTCCAGTCCCTACCTTTCTCTTAAGCTCCTGAATCCTATATCTGTGGTATTTCTCCTTGTATGTCTTGAGCAAACTAAACATCAAGATTTGTTCTAAACACTGTTCCTCCCAATATAGTCTTCACCTCCAAAAAATGGCAACAATATCCTTCTAATTACTCTGTCTAAAAATCTGGGAGATATACTTAATTTTTTCCTTTCTTTCATTGCCTCAATTCAAGACAATAAGAAAATTTGTCAGTTCTACCTCATTAATGTATTTCAACACTGTTGACTCTCCTCCAGTGCCAGCTTCTACCCCAGGCCAGAGATGGATAGCTCAGACTCGTGGTGTTATCAAGGACTCTTATTTTCTTCCATCCTTCCAGGGGTCAAAGGACGGAGTTCTGAACCAAGAGAGGTTTGAAGGCTTCCTATACCTCTCTCATACATGGCATTAATTGCTAGATTATATGCTTTGGGCTTGTATTTTGGAACTACTTATTATGGGAATATCACAGTGGTCTAGCTAGTCTACTGGGAGTATGCACCCCACAGACAGGAAGAAAGAATACATTCACATTAGGTAAAAGAAAGAAAGATAAAGAGAGAGGAAGGAATAATGGGAAAATCTAGTTTTAGAATATTTTGTAAAATCCAAATGTCAAGTACAAGTACTCTTCATCTTTTGCTACCTGAGTAGGAGCAGTATACTTTATACAGCGTATAAGAATATGTTTGGTTTTGTAGAGATGAACAAACATGATATTAATGGATTTTCTTAGGTTGTATATGATTTGCGCTAAGCTGTTTCTGATCTCACATTTAATTTTGTTTATTTTATCTTTTTGAAGGAAACAGGCTTTTATTTATAGGATTCCAATCTTTGATGGAGGCTGGGAGCACTCCTGCTCAGAACCTTGTTCTCCCATGAAACCCAGCACTTCCTTTGCTCCCCAGCAGGCTATAAGCCAAAAACGAGCCAGAAGATCCTCATCTCCTTATCTGTTCTTAAGCTGGCTATGGAAACAGTCCTCCATCCCCTCTGGAAAGTACACTAATGGGTTTCAGAGTCGTCATCCTCTCCCAGGAGATCCTCTCCTTCAGGATCTGGGATACGTTACCTTCAGCCTTCATATAGGAGTCCAGGAATACATGTGCCGCGTTACACTAGATCACGGTGGAGTCCCGGGAGGCACACTCCCCAAAAGAGTGGCTTCTCCACACCAGAAGTCCTTCAGAGAAGCCAAAGCTACATTGATGGTCACAGTTCTGAATTCCAGGCATCCCCATGAATCTGTGCTTCATTAGGCAGGTCCCCACACACATGCCTCAGCTCTCTCCTTACACCCTTTCCTCATCCAGCACGGCTGCCCTCCTCACTATAGACAGCATTGTGGAACTTCCTTCTTCTTCACTTCTACAGCAGGCCAAATGGCAGAATCCTGGCAACAAACTGCGGAGTTTGGGAGGAGTCTTCTCTCAGTCCTCATGGCCAAATCTCCCTACTACATGGCTCCTTCCCCATGGCTCCTTTTTTTACCAGCCCAGGCTGAAAGGCTGAATCCTCAGAGAAGCTGACCTAGCTCCTCCCTCCCTACAGGCAGCATGGCTGAATCTCTTTCCCTCTCAGCCTTCAGGGTGGACCAGGCCTTCTCTAGACTCACTCTATCCGCGTGGCTGCCTCCTTCTGGCCGCCCTCTTCACTACAGACCAGCATGGCTGCCTGTTGCTTCCTCACTACCCCATGATGGATTGCCCACATCTCATTTTAAAATTAGTTTATTTTATTACTTCTATTCCCAAATTGAACAAATCTTTTTATTATATATAACATTGGGAAAGCAGTTGACAAGCTGTAGACACTTAAATCTGAACCAAATTGTCTAGAGTGAAAATGGGATTGCCACACAGCCACACACAAAGGTGAATATGATTTTATAAAAGTACAATAATAAAAATATTTTGATCTAAAAAACGTGTTACCTAGGCCAAATTTTTCATGTTTTTGATTAAAGGCTTATTGTTATTAGAAATGCATAGGGAGAGCAAAGGGGGGGGGATGAAACAATTGTAATACAGTAATAAATAAAATTAACTTTAAATATATATATTTTTAAAGTGCATAATAGTTATGATTCTCACACCCGATCTTAACTTTGGAATTCCTTCTCTTTATCTGTCATCATCTACCTCATCTTGCCAGAGGAGAATCTAAGCATGTTAAATGTCTTAAAAGAAATAAACTAAATAACCAAGATAGATCCAATTGCAAATTTTATGCTTCTAAATGGTAAATGATCAAAGGAAAAGATTCTTTTCACTTTGGGTGACTTATTTGAATACAATATGTTGGGTTTCTTTTGTTTTTTTTTTTGTTTTAGAGTTTTTCACATGGCCTTTGTTTAGTGACTATGCTTTATTTATTTATTTATTTATTTATTTATAAGAAGTATGGAAATGCTTCATGAATTCGTGGGTCATCTTGCTTGGGTCACATTAATCTTCTCTGCATCGTTCCAATTTTAGTATGTGTGCTGCCAAAGAGAATATTGTGCATCTTTTATTTTTAAATTTTATTATTTTGTTCTGATTAAAATAATAGAAACTTTAGTACAAGGCAGGGAGATTTTGTGTGTGTGTGTGTGTGTGTGTATGTGTGTGCCTGTGATACTATAGATAAATTATTTTAGAAATATGTTCCTGAGGAATATGTTTCAAATAATGTCAGAAATAGCCCAGACTTCAGATTCTGTCAATAGCTAATCTTGGACTCAAATCTGAGTTCCGTCACCTACTAACTCAGAACCTAGACAAGGTATTTCCTCTCTCTACACCTCAGTTCCCTCATGAGTAACATGTGGGTAATTTCTTTAACAGTTTTTAAGGACAGGATAAGCTCATGTCACGAAGGGCAGTGTCCTCCCTACCACATGGAGCTTTAAATATTTTGTTGTGAATAAATGTCTCTAACATGAAGGGGGTTAATGATTGGAGGTGCAGTTATAGAAGAAATGAACTTTTAAAAAAGATTTTATTTATTTTTTTATTATAGTTGATTCTGTTTTATTTTATTATTTAAAAGATTTTATTTACTATTTTCAAACAGAAGGGCAGAGAGGGAGGAAGAAAGGGAGAGAAACATAAATGTATGCTTGCCTCTCACGCTCCCAACCAGGAACCTGACCCACAACCCAGGCATGTGTTCTAGCTGGGAATCAAGCTGGTGACCCATTGGTTTGTAGGCTGGCACTCAATCCACTGAACCATACCAGCCAGGGCCAAAACAACATTTTAATAATCATAAAATGAATATAAGATCAAGAGAATAAAAATAAGACAATAGAGCCCTGGCTGGTAGCACAGTGGTTAAGGCGCCAGCCTGCGAACCCAAAAGTCGCAGGTTCGATTCCCCAGCCAGGGCATATAACAAGGTTGCAAACCAGGTCTCCAGTCAGGTCTGTGGCTGGAGGCAGGTGAAACGCAACCATACATTGATGTTTCTCTCCCTCTCTGCCTCTCTCCCTTCCCCTCTCTCTGGAAATAATAAATAAAATCTTTAAAAAAAAAAAAATAAGACAATAAATCACATATAGTTTATTTGCGAGATATGTTTAGTATTTTATCATATTTCCTCCTTGTGTATGTTTATTTGATATGATGTGATCATTTTATCTGGAGTATATCCTAGTTTTTTCACTTAAAATAGAAAAGTAACTTCTTTGTTAAATAAATCCTACTTATGAATAAATCACAACTTAAATAGCCATGTTGCTATTGTGTATGGGGGGGTGGGGAGGGGTGGGATGAGAACTTTCTGAAATAATGGACAGTTTATATAAAGTATTCCAAAATGTGTTTAACCCATAACAACTAGGTAAGTACCTATAATAGAAACTCGTGGTTAAATATTAAATAGAAATAAATACATATGCACTTAAAATAGAGAGTTTATTTTAGTTTTGTATTTAGCTATAATGGAGGCACACAGTTTTATAATTAGCGTTTGGTGTATAAATAAATATATAAGAAATTCTATGCTTACTCCTAAATCTTGTAATCTATAGATTCAATGTTATTTTCTCCTTCAGCATCTGTCCTTTTAAAAATACAATTACTGTCCGGCTGGTGTGCCTCAGTTGGTTGGGCATTGTACTACAAAGTGAAAGGTCGCCAGAGGGCTTCTTGGTCAGGGCACAAGCCCGGGATGAGTGTTCTGTCCCTAGCCAGGGCACATGCAAAAGGCAACTAATAGATGTTTCTTTCCCGCAGCAATGTTTCTCTCCCTCTCTTTCTTCCTCCCTTATCCTCCCTTATCCTCTCAATACAAAGAAAAGCTTTTTCTAAAAATAGGTATAATTTTTAAAAATACAATTATTGCTTTTAAAAAGTGTGCTAAGTTTCACTTTTACTTTCTTTGTCCATATTCTGGAAGAATTTTCACAATAGATATAAGAAATGGGAAATGTATACAGATCAGAAAGAACAGTCCATCCTGAATGGCGTTGTGTATGAAAGTTAACTGGCTCCCCCAGTGAGAAGAGAGGCAGAAAATGTCTAGAATGTGAGAGGCAGCAGACCAACTAGGGTCAGAGACAGAAAGGGCACTCATTGGTTTTCACATGTAGCTGTCGAGGAAGTAGAACTTCCTGTTTGAAATTTTTAGTACAGTTAAATAAAAAGAAAAAGGAAGTTAGGCTCTTTGCAGCTTTTCTTTCCTTTTACTGAACATGAGCAAAGATCTCAGCAAACTATCGATGCAGAGACAAGGACCAAAAAATTCAGGAAATGCTTTTGGATGGTAATGATTTTTAACAAAGAGTAATTTAGTGCCACAATTATTTACTCTTCATTTCATTCTTCCTCTAGATTTTTACTTTCTACACATTTCACCTGAGGGATCTAAAATGTTTTGTATATTTTTCTCCAACTCTTCAAGAAGCTTTTCAGTGGGCAGTTCAGTGAGAGATAGGTATTTTCTTCAAATATCAGAGGGTAGGTAAGGATACAAAAAGATGTTTTATATTTACTTTTAGAAGGTAATTTTCTCATGAACTGTTTATTTAGAATTACTTGTAATGTTTCTGTCCCCAAAGGCTTCTTAAAGTTTCTCTCAATTGTATTGTATTGGTATAATAATCCTGAAACATTCATAAAGATAATGTCACTTATTTTTATGCCAATTATTCAAATATGGAAAAAATGTTCTCTAAATATTAGAAAATAGTGGAGCTTTCAGAAAAGATTCAATTCAAAGGTCACTGACTGAAAATTTATGTTTTCCTAAATATGAAATATGGGAAAGAAAATAACTATTCAATCACAACTATCATGGAGCTGAAGGAGAATAAAAAGATAATCTTAAGTACTATATTCCAAAGTACTATTTGTTTGTTTAAGATTTTATTCATTATTTTTAGAGAGAGAGGCAAGGAGGGAGGAAGAAAGACATCAATGTATGGTTGCCTTTCACCTGCCTCCAGCTGGGGATCTGGCTGGAGACCTGGCTTGCAACCTGGGTACGTGCGTGCCCTGACTGGGAATCAAACGGTTTTTAAAAAAATACTCGCCCAAGAGTGATTAGTTGCTTTGGTGGGAGACCAGACTGGGGATTGATTGGTTGCCTTCCTGTGCCCCTGATGGAGTGAACCCACAACCTAGAGACCACAGATAAAACCTGCAACCTTTCGGTGCACAGGACCACAATCCAACCAACTGAGCCACCTAGCCAGGGATACAGTAGTTTGTTTTCTTGTTTCATGCTTACCAGAGGACATTTAGAGAGAGAAATAGAGAAACATTGGTGAGAGTGAGAGAGAAATATCACTGAGAGTGAAACTGGAAAAGCTGGTGTTCATGTTGCCTTGTCATCTACTAGATCCAATAAGCAGAGACAGGGATTGAATCTTTATGGGCGCTTTATTCAGATGGAAGGCAATCTGAGAAGACAGCGGGTTGGGTTTGCACCCTAATAGACTGTCTTACATTCCATTATAAACAGACCCTTTTTTTTTTTTTTTTTTGGTAACTTTTTATTACAATTAGTTGTACGTATTTGTATCTTTCTGTTTACTTGTCAGTCTTCCGTACATTTTTTTGAACTTGGAGAATGATTCAGTGGGCCTCCATTCACTTGTAAGACCACAAGGCAATTAAATGGCAAAAGACTTCCTTAAATACTGGCATACGTCAGGTAGAGATTGATTTCCAAATTAGCTATTGAAAGTGTAGTCTAAGACCTAACATTGTTTTGCTTATTATTTTATTTCATGGACCTGTTCAAAAGAAACAATGTCAGTTCTGATCCTATGTTTTTAATAAATTCAATAACTATGGGTTTAGATTATGAAAAGTTGTGAGCTTTACAAGTAACAGTGATGATTGACTGAAATAGTTTTTTACATGTAAACAGGCCTTTTTTATAAGGAGAAGAAAAGTGTAGGTAAGAGGTTTGGAATTCAGGGAAAAGGTTAAAGAGATCAAAGCAGCAACATTCTTTCATTTGTGTCCTGGGCGGTCATCTCACCCTGGAGAACAATAGCTCAGATACCATCCTGATTATCTGCAGTCCTCCTGAGATAGGAGGGTGGAACTGCTTATGGTGACCTGGAGTCTAGGGTGGGTGGGGTGGGTGAGTGGTCATCCCTTCAGGTCCTGTAACAATAGCTTTTCTCATACGGACATTGATTACTAAACTTATTAGCTATTACCTGCAACTAGAATTTTTCAAAAATTTGAGTCTCTTATCATTCTCCCATTGCTTAAACTATCTTATTTCTATGAGATCAGGTTTTTTTTGAAATACTTTTTTGGTTGTTGAGCACATTTGTTAGCATTAGGAATACATTTAATTGCAGATCCACATAAGGGGGCACATTGTAGGCAACAACAGACTATGATAAACCACAAAACAATTTTCAGCACATTTAACAAAAAGTGCACACTCTCCAGCTGGGACTACATTAGTGACTTTTAAGGAGAACATTTCCCTGTCTTTTCGAGTTACCATTGATTCCCAATTATAAATATCAGAATAGGTTGTTTTCTCATTGATATTGTAACAGGAACCTTGGAGGGGGTGGTCCTCTGTTTTCATGGGCCTGTTTTGCCCTTCACCAAAAAGGAAAACTCTTACTAAGCAGAGTTTGGTGAAAAGAAAAGGTATTTTGTTTTTTTGAAGATTATACAAACTTATATTAAAGGTGCAGTTATGCTGTTAAATTTCACTCCCTTTAAAACCATCCAAAATATATAGTCCTGCCCGATTAGGCTAGCTTTAAAATAGGCAAGCAAAGTGTACCATCTTTCTGAAACACAGCAGTTCACAGCTTAGCATTTTTCAGTCATAAGTTCAAAGTTCCCAGCAGCTGCTGTACTCAATTAGGGGAGGATCTTGAGCAAACTCCCAAACTCTAATACCAGGTATAATTAATTCCCTCTCAGGGCAAGCAGCGTATCTCTCCTCCCCCTTATGCCCCTCCCCCTCCCAAACCAGGTGAGTCCTTTCCAATTCCTCAAGCCACATGTCTGTCTGCGTGTCCAGCCAGGAGAGGGAGAGAGCCAGAGCCAGAGCCAGAGCGTGAGCAAGAGCAAGCCCCCCTAATGGCTGCCGCCTTATTTTTAACTCCCCTTTGATGTAGTGTGTACAGTAAACAATTCCGACCAATGACAGAATTTTGTGCAGCACTATATGCCTTTTAGTCATCATCCTATGGGTAAAGCCCCTCCTACTTTCTTGATGCGCAAAAAACAAAGGTTAGTCCTTTGTTTAGCCTCACCCTACCCCCTATTTCCAAACCTCAGAGTGAAGGATTTTGGCTTTCTCCCACTCTGTAAAAAGAGGAGAGAGAAGCACCAATCAGTTGCCTCCCATAACCACCCTGACAGCAACCCAGGCAGGCCCTCTGACCAGGAATCAAATTCACAACATTTCAGTTGCTGAGCAAATCAGGGCTTATTCAGGTGGTGCCTTGGTGTAAGATTCAACACTTAGTGCTGAGAAAAACAGGTTTTTATTTACAATATTCCAGCCTTGGGAGGTTGGGAGCACTTCTGCTCCGAACCCTGCTCTCTCCAGTACTTCCTGTGCTCCTCGAAAGGCTACAAACCAAAACCAAGCCCAATAGTTCCCTATTCCTTGTCAGTTCTCTCCTTTAGGATCTGAGGTATGTTGTCCTCAGCCTCCATATAATGCTTCAGGAAACCATATGCTCTGTTATGCTGAATCATGGTGAAGTCCAGGAGAGGTACAAGTCCTAAGGGAGTATCCTCTCCATTTGTCCCAAGTTCCAATAGTCCAGATAGAGTCCAGGTCTGCAAGGCAGAGTCCTTGGTGGCTTTGATGTGAGGTGGAGCAGGCACAGTCAAAGCAGCAGCGTGTCTGCTTTCTTACTAGCCTAGGTTGTGGGGCCAGATCCTGACTACAAGTTGCAGAGCTACTCGCTGCTACCCACATGGCTATTACATTATCCTCTTCCTCACATGACTGCTAGCACATGCTTCTTCATCAGGTACCTTCCTTATACTCCCCTAACATGCTCCTTCCTTATGCTCCAACTCTTAATCCAAAACCACGTGGCACCTTCTTTCACACCAGACCTCATGGCGGAAGGTGGGGGGCTTCTACATCCTTTCAAACCACATGGCCCCCTTCCTCATGGCTCCCCCCCCCCTTTTTTTTTTAGTGTGCGCACAAAGTTTATTAGTGAATGGGAGAGCTAAAGCAAGGGGGGCCAAAGGCTGGGGTGGCAAGCTCACCCTGAGGTGGCCAGAGGGCCAAGAGCCAAGAGAGCAAGTCCTTTGTTCTGAGGATGTACAGAGTTGGCAGGATGGGGGTGGAGAAGTTATATATTGATTGACTTCTAGTCTCCTAAAGGTGGTGTCCGTTTTTCTTGGGGTGCCAGCTTTTCTCAGGGGAACATGACTACACAAACTTTGGTATGTGTGGGGGTCTGTTAGCCCAAATTCTTATCTTTTCCACACTCCATTTGTTCATCTCGTAGTAAAATACATAAGTGAAGAGAGGCAGTTAATTAAAGTTGGGGCAGTCACCAAAGTTATTTATGAGCTCTTTCTGCAAGCATTAGGGGCTCCCTAGTAAAACAGGTAGTGACCAGAGGTAAGCAATTAACCTAAGTTATTTCATGGGCTTCTCCTTTGAGCATCACGGACTCTCTCCCGCCTTTCTGGCCATGGGATGAAAGCATGTTTCAAAGGCTTTCCTTCCTAAATAGTGGAAAGGATATATAGAATTTCAAGGATGTTCCTCCTCTCATGCTAACGTAGTGTTTCTTGTGGTATTGGAATAACTGGCAATATTATAGGGCCAGGCTCAGGACTGCTGAGTTATCGGGTGAGACATGTCTCCCTCTGCTTCTAGCCTCCTGTACTAAATTCTTTGATAGAGTGCAATAGTGAGTGTCCTGCCTTTATTTTCACTCTGCTAGTCATTCTACTGTAACACGTTTATTTATGAAATGCACTTGAACAAAATGCTACAAGTGGGCACTCCATTCATCTGAGTGCCTTGTACATACCAGAAAATGAAGCTTCAAGTTTGTCTATGCACTTGAGCAAAAACTGCAAGCAGACACCAAATTAATCTAATCACCCGGACTATCCAGACTCAGGATTTACAAACTTTAGCCAACTTCTAGGTACCCCTCTCTCCCCATCCAGTTACAAGGGCTTTGTTTCTCAGCCAACGAAGGCTTTCTTTCTTAGCTAGGAAAATAGCTACAAAGGCTCCCTTTCCCAGCACTTAAGAACTTCAAGGATTCCCCTCCTCCTGCACTATCTTTGCTTCCAATGTTCGCAAGGCACAGCCATCTTCAAGGCCCCGTTTCGGGATGGCTGCATCCACTGTTGAGACAGGTGGTAGCTCCAGCTCCCAGCCTTAGTTTTCTATCCAGCCTGCCTCAGATGTGTGCCATAGAGGTCAGAACCAAGGCAGAGGGGAGGTGTCATTCTCTTCTGGGGAAAAGAAAGATAGTCACAGGTGGATCTTCCAGGAGCACACCAGGAGTTTGGGAAGTTAATTGGGAATTCAGACTGTCCCACACCCAAAACTAACATAAACCCAGGGGATGAAAGGGACACTTTCTTGCCCAGCTGGCTAACCGCCCAAGTATTCACAGGACCTTGTGGCCCTGGAGCATCATGGTGGATGGTGGCACGGCCTATTGTGGCCCCTGGCCAGCACCACGGTCCCAGGAGGGATCCGGAAGCCAGACAATGCCCCCTAATTTTAAATGCGGACCCCAAGCACCATACGTGATTGTCATGAAAAGTATCTTAAACTGTAAATCATCCACCCATTCACCCAGGTGGTAGCACAGCTTCCCTTTTGGAAAGGCTCTGGGCATCACCTTGTTAATGTTGTGAAAAGTATCTTAAGTGGTGTCATCAGCCTTTTTACCTAGGTTTCCCCACAGCTGTTATCTAACTATCAATTTGCCATAGATATGCAAAGTACCTTAAAAGCTGGTTTATGTCCTTCCCCATCCCCAATACCTGGGGAATTTGGGGTCTTTTTCCTGCACTAATTCCTACAACTTTAGCACTCATGGGAACAAGTAAGCACTGTTAGTAAACCTCTCACCTATAAAGGAGAAAACTTATGTTTGGAGATGTTGCTTTTCATCAAAAGCTACATGACACCATACATGGATGCCTCTCCTTCTCTGTCTCTCTCTTCCCCTCTTTCTGAAAATAATTCATAAAATATTTAAAAACACACACACACACAAAAGCTACATGACTAGTCGGAAGTAGTATTTGGGAAAATGGCGGGGGGGGGGGGGGGGGGGGTTGGTTCATGCAGATTGATATTTAAATTTCTTCTGTTCAGATTAAAGTGATTAGGTTGGAGTTGGGTGCTAAACAGTTGTAATCTCTGGATCTGTCCTGCGGCTTGGCTGATGGGCCGGAAGGTTGAAGAGGGATGCGGAGGTGACTCATCTGCACATTCTTCAGTTCTTGAGTTTCCTGCTTTTATTGTCCTGTGTGATGGGTTCGAGGTTGTGGTGAAGGGGAGCACACTTTACAATCTTCAGCTCTTTTAATATCTGTGTTTACTCTGTAAAGTGAGTATTATTTTCCCCATTGTACAGATGATTATAGTAACTGGAGCTATTAATTATTGAGCATTTATTTAGGTGAGGCAGTATTATGAGAATTTTGTATGCATTTTGTCATTTAATCCTCACAATGGCTCTATGAAATAGATTGATGGTATCATTTCTGTTTTGAAGAGGTATAAAATGAGACACAGATTGGTAAATAACTTACTGAAGGTCAACAGCTGGATAATTTTGGAGTTGAAATTTGAATCCAAGTAATTTGATGTCAAAAATCTGTGCTCCTGACAAATGGGGAAGCTGAGGCTCATAAGGTGAAATTACTTCATCAAGGGCTCAAAGTTAATTGGAGTTTGAACCAAAGTCCACGTTCTTTCTGCTGTGTTGTGCTAAAGAGGAGAGACGACAGAAGGGTAGGATCCCAATTTGGCGGGGAGGGGGGCGGGGAAGACACACATGCACAAACACCTTTTTCATTTTGTATGACGAGTTGCTTTTCTTGAAATGTTCTGAAGCACGTTTACCAGGTGTGGTAGGTCCTACTTTTAGTAGGTACTGTACAGTCACAGACAAAATCAGGAGATAAATTGAAGGAGCCACAGGCAGGGAGTGCCGAAAAAAACTGGATCTGGGCAGGAGGAACTGAAACCAGAAAAGCCGGTGTTGGTGTTCGTGTTGCCCACCATCTACTGGACCCAATAAGCAGAGACAGGGATTGAATCTTTATGGGCGCTTTATTCAGATGGTCGGCAATCTGAGAAGACAGCGGGTTTGCACCCTAATAGGCTGTCTTACATTCCATTACAAACAGGCCTTTTTTAGAAGAAGAAAAGTGTAAGTAAGAGGTTTGGAATTCAGGGGAAAGGTTAATGAGATCAAAGCAGCAGCATTCTTTCATTTGTGTACTGGGCGGAGGTCTGTGATGGGTGTCCTGGTGTCCTGGAGCCAGGTGGGCCGTATCTTTAGTTCCTGAAATAATAGCTTTTACATACATTAACTACTAAGAGTATCGGCTCTTACCTGAAAGGAAAATTTTCCGACATTTGAGTCCTGCATCAGAGCAAGCCTAAGGAGCACTGTCCAAAGAAGTCTTGCAGGCAATGAGGGAAACACACCTGCCCCTTCTGCCCAGGCCCAAGTATTTCTTCAGGACTCCCTTAAAATAGAGTTCTTATTTTATACTGGAAGAGTTTTTTAATTAAAATATGCACGGTGCATGCTTCAGGTTTAGCCACAAAAGGTCACAACTTCAGTGGGTGGTAACTGCTATTACAAGGTTTGTTTCACCACTTTTCAGTTTCAAAAACATGATTTTTAATCATCCACAGGTGATTTGACACTTGAACACTAAGCAGCACTAACCAAACTCATTATATAGCAATTTAAAACCAGAATGCTAATTTATCTTGAGGGAAGATAGGGAAAAACAATATTCATATCTGAAACACCAATGTCTAATACAAAAGACTATGGAAAAGTCGAATCAGAGGTCAGAAAGGTACAGAATAAAATCAAATGAAATTTGTAAAATCAAAGTACAGTCCTAGAAAACACTTTATTGACCCCAGGGGCATTATCATTCTACTCTGCACTCTGCAGTGGCCAGCTCCACAGTGGCTAGAACCCTGCCACTCACTTCAGTCTCTCATTAAATAAGGGTTTTTACCCTCTATTTGTGTGGGGGCAGAGGAAGGGGCTGTCATATATGCAACAGATGAATGACATTCACACTATGCCACTCATCGCTATGGGTGTGTTTTGATTCCTTTCTGCTCTGCTACATCAGAAAAATACCTCTAAAGGCGATGAGCAAAGAGGGTGTTATCACAGGGATACCCTTGGATTTATGCCCACATACAGTCATTTGAAACAGTATACTACACTTACTAGTAACTAATTGCTTGTGGTAATAATGTTACATTGCAAAACTATATGTTTTATAGTATTGAGCACAGACAGATATTTACTTCTTGGTTCTCCTTTTTGGGAATGGCGAATTCCTGAATGGGTACTACAGAGCCTTGGGTTTCTCAGAGAGATCACAAGTTCTGTCTCAGAAGGACACGCCTCTGATCTTTATCTTTTCTCCACAATGAGTCAACAGATAAGATTTCATTGCCTTGTTATTGTGACAATATAGTAAGTGTAAGGTGATGATTACTTCAACTCACTTTATGTGAGAGTAGTTTACTTTCATTGATAAGTAACACATTTATAAACCTTTTTTTGTGGTGAGCTGCTGCTATGACAACTATCTATGTATAGTTTATGTTCATTTTTATTAGCTTTGATTACCCAATAGTTAGTTTTTTTTTATTTTTATATAAATGTTAGAATGTGAACTATATGTAGATTGCAGCCACAAATCTCTATATACTAACTAAAGAAATCAATGGAAAATAAGATTATATACAACTTAATTTCATAGTTATATAGTCTTTCAAGTAAGGGATACCTACATGGTACTATTCCATACATGAGGAAAAACTAGTCTTGTAGGCTAGTTAAATACTAGTAATTTATCTGTGGTACGAACAAGATTTTTTTTTTAAAGAAGATACGTGTAACCCAAAGAAATATGCATTGTCAACATTTCTAGCTTCTAATTTTTTTAACATTTAAAAAAATTTTTATTGTTGTTGTATTACATCCATCCCCTTTTTGCTCCCCTCTGTCCCCCTCCCGACCCCCCCATTCCCCCCAAAGTCAATCCCACCTGTTGTCCATGTCCATGGTTCCTTTATACTAGGTTCTTGTAGCTTCTAATATTTAACAAAATAAAAATCATGTTCATATGTAATTTATTCCTTTTTATAATGTTGGATTTTTATCATATTTCCATTTGGTTTTATTGACATTACCAAAAAAACCCATTGATGAATTTCATTTGTTAATTCATCAACTAGTTCTGAATACCAGATATTTCTGAGTTCCAAGTATTTGGAGAAAGTGCCAAACCTGGGGTAGTTAGTTACACACCTAACTACGAGCTTCCTGCCTCCTCTCTCCCCCAATTTCGTCCCTAGCCCCCACCCTGGGGGGTGAAGTTCAGTGGTCTGCTATACAGACCCATTTCTAAATATGTTAAAAATGGAAAAAATAATTTGGAGAATTGTGTTATCTATCAATAAAGCCATACTTGCAATCCTGTTGTCACTGCAGATTAAAATTTTCTATTTGGGATGTCAGCAAGTTTTAATATTAACTTTTCTTCTATATACATTCTTGCTGTGACGATCGTAATGCCCTCCAAGGTAAATGGATGCCTTGGGCTAGCTAGGGATCTCATGCATGGATATGCAAAGGAGAAAAGCATATTAATGTGCTTTAGAAAGTTCACCCCAGGTATATATAGCTCTTCTGTTTTATGAACACACCCATGCACATGCAGCCTTGAGCAGGAAGAACATTACATAGCTCCTCTTAGGGTTGGGGAGAACTACAAGATCCTTTACTCCACAGCATTGAGCTATTAGCCTAAGTACAATAACTAATTAAGATGTAATTTTAATTAATAAATGCATTAAGAAGGACCATAAAACTTGAGTGACAGATCCACAAGTATTACATTATTTTAGAACAAAATACTAATAGCTAGGTAGTGCTTTGTTGAGTGCAATGAGACCACCAATTTTATCTGTGGCATGTCTTCATTTAACCACATTTATTGGGCTGCCTGGGCATGTTAGGAAAAATAAGCCCTCTTGTCAGTCTCTAAACAGTAAAGTAAATATATCATTACACATAATCTTGTGTGATGGAGAAAAATAGAGAGGGTCCATTTAGATTGGGGGCTCGGAACGGTCCTTTTTCTAAAGTGGCAATTGAATAAAAATCAGAAGAATGAGTAGGAGTGTGTTTTGGAAGAAAGGGACAAATTTTTTATCTTTCTGAGATGTGACAAAAGTCAGTGAGGTGGGAATGAAATGCATAATGAGGTTAAACTTAAGAGATAGGTAGGGGCTGAATAATGCTGGGCCTTATAAGCCAAAGAGCATGATTTGATTTTGTTATAGATGCAGGAGGAAATCATTGAAAGTTTTTAAGAGAAGAGCATGGCCCTGGCTGGTAGCACAGTGGATAAGGCGCTGGCCTGCGAACCCAAAGGTCACAGGTTCGATTCCCCAGCCAGGGCACATAACCAGGTTGCAAACCAGGTCTCCAGTCAGGTCTGTGGCTGGAGGCAGGTGAAATGCAACCATACATTGATGTCTTTCTTCCTCTCTGCCTCTTTCCCTTCCCCTCTTTCTAAAAATAATGAAATAAAATCTTAAAAAAAAAAAAAAAAAGCATGAATAACATTATACATTTTTGCTTATCTTTCAGGTGATATCTTTAGGCGAGATTCCTAAATGTGGACATCTGGGATCAAATACATGAAAATACTTTGCATTCCTGAGTCCCTATAAATGAAAAGCACCAAGTCATTGAAATAGACTTGTTTACTTCACTAGCTTACATTCCTTATGATAATATAACAATTTTTGTTTGCTACTTTCTTTATAACGTGCTATTCATCTGCATTCTTGAAGTTTTTCGTGGTTAGTCTGCACCATACACTGTAGACTATGTTCTCAAACAAAGCCTAATACATACAGTTCGCATAATTCAACTTCTCATGCACAACCAAAACATAAAACCTAACATAATAGTAAAAGTAAAATAGAGAAATGAAAGTAACACCTTTCAGGAGCTAGTGCATGAGCTTATTGCTACATATTAGCAAACCAGGAACACTCTTAAGAACAGAATTTAACAGGAGATCCCAACTGTGCATGGTGGTGAAGTGGCCCCCTGTAAACCAGCCCTAAGAAATCTGAATCGATCCTCATATGAAGAAAGTGGAAGAAAGGGTATTAGAAGAAACTGCTTATAAAGTGTAAAGGTTATAACCCTGCTAGGAATATTTGAAAATATGCCTATATTTGATTTAAAAAATATATTTTTAAAGTTTATTACTTTCAGAGAGAAGGAGAGAGATATCAATATATGGTTGCCTTTCACCTGTCTCCACCTGGAGACCTGGCTTGCAACCTGGTTACGTGCCCTGGCTGGGAAGCGAACCAGTGACCTTTGGGTTCGCAGGCTGGTGCCCTTATCCACTGTGCAACCAGCCAAGGCTTTCTTTATATTTGTTTTTGACATACAGGATTCATATATATATTAGATTTGATGTTTATTTAAAAAATTTTTTTAAAGATTTTATTTCATTATTTTTAGAAAGAGGGGAAGGGAGAGAGGCAGAGAGGGAGAGAGACATCAATGTATGGTTGCTTTTCACCTGCCTTCAGCCACAAACCTGACTGGAGACCTGGTTTACAACCTTGTTATGTGCCCTGGCTGGGGAATCGAACCTGCAACCTTTGGGTTCGCAGGCCGGCGCCTTGTCCACTGAGAATCCATATTTTTTAAATAAAGATTTTATTATTTTCAGAAAGAAGGGCAGGGAAGGCGGAAGAAAGGGAGAGACTCATCAATGTATGGTTTAGCCATTCACCTGCCTCTAGCAGGAGACCTGACCTGCAACCTGGTTATATGTCCCAAACGGTAATCGAACCAGCAACCTTTGGGTTCAAAGGCTGGTGCCAATCCACTGAGCCATACCAGTCAAGGCATAGATTTTTACTTTTTTATTTTTTAAAAAGATTTTATTTATTATTTTCAGAGAGAAGGGAAAGGGGAGAGTCAGAGAGGGAGAGAGACATCAGTGTATGGTTGCCTTTCACCTGCCTCCAGCTACGGACTTGGCTGGAGACCTGGCTTGCAACCTGGTTATGTGCCCTGGCTGGGGAATTGAACCCACAACCTTTGGGTTCGCAGGCACCTTGTCCACTGTGTTACCAGCGTAGGAAGGTGTGGGGATAGATTTTTATATAGTCAAATCTGTCACACTTCTTTTGCGTTAAAAATCAATGCTTTAGGGCTTCGGATACTTTTTTCCACCCTCATCATTATCGATATTCCCCTAATCTTTCTTCTATCTTTTGAAAAATGACTGTTTTTACAATTATATATTTTAAGTCATTTGGGTTATTTTTATTATTTTCATTGGATTATTTTTAAATGTGTAATACAAGATAAACATATAATTTGGTTTATTTTTTGGAGACAAAATTTCCATATTGATTTGTTGAATAATCCATGCCTATGCTGTTTACATATTTCTTAAAGGAGACTCTGGAACAGTAATATGTTCATCAAGTTGGGTATTAGGTAAATAAATGTAAGGACTGTTGGTTAGGATTAAAGAAGAATTAGGAGAATTTTTTTTTTTTTTTTTTTTTTTTTTTTTTTTTTTTTGGTGTGTGGAGGGATCCTTTTTTTGCTGGTGCTAAGTCTCCAAAACATTTGAGTTGGCACCATTTCTTGTGGCCCACTACTCTTCCTTTTCTCATTTTTCTGACACCTCCACCCATTGCTTTCCTTTGCGGATGAGCATATAACTGAATTTGTATGGACATAACTATTTGGTTATTTGGCCTCCTCCCAACTCTCAACTCCAAATCATTGGCCCCCAGGCCACCTTGGCTCAACATATTCACTCAGCTAAGGGGAAAATGACATAAATATAACTTCTGAAGGAAAAATAGAGCTAAGGTTTAGATTCTCAGCAAAATCAATTAGAAATCTGAGGATCTTTCTAACATACGCTAGCTAGAATGAGAGATAGTATCTGTGTGTAAAAACTGAAATTATGCCCCAAATATTTAATTGGAGAAAGATGTGTAGGTATGTGCAGTCACTTTTTTCTAAAATGACGCTTCCTTTTATGCATATATTGTATGCATTGTCTTTCTGGCGTTTGCCTCAGTGACCTATGTGGAGCCATGCAGTCCTTTATTTTATAGATGACAAAAGTGTATATGGGGGGTGGGTCATCTTTGGTTTACTGCTGTTTATTGGTAGAATTTTTGGTCCAGCACTCTAACTAGGTCTGGCTTGATTTCATCTGATACCCTCTAACCCCTCTGCTGAATTTTATTTGTATTATTTATCTGAAAAATTTAAATGAGTCAAAATTGTTCTGTGATGCCCCTTGAGATAACTAAAAACTCTAGGATGTATCTAAACCCAATCTGCGGAGGCCTGAGTTACTTCTTCGGTGTACACTACAGAACACCTATTCAAGCCTCACCCATTTCTAAGTTCTAACTTAGTCTCACAGCCCAGCTATGGAAGAAGCATAATGAATTGGGTTAGATTCTCAGAATCCCTTAGACGCTTTTTTCCCATTGATTTTCAGGTACATACATCCAATGAGAATCAGAGTAAGACTGATAGGTCTTCCATCCAAACTCCTAGTGGAGAAAGGTCATTAGAGAAAATAGGTAGAATCTGTGGAAGTATGGTATCTTGAGACTTTCTTAAACCACCGATGAGAGGCTTCTCTGGTTAGACCTCGAATTATGAACTACGAAAGATCACCTAGCTCTCTTCACATAGATTTGTAGTGTTTCTGGTCTAGTTGACAATGGGTGGTCCCGTTCTTTTCGAAGTCCAATTTGTGTCTGTACAGAATGAGCACTTAACATAGCCCTGCCATTTTGGACGGTAGACGTCAAAAGATCCTAAAACGCCTTTTGCCAATTTTGTTGCTGTCAAAATGAAGGCTTCGTCCAGCCTGCAGTTCGGCTCCCTGCACGCGACAAAGCCGGTGCCGCCGACTCCAGGCGGGGAGGGCGGGCGCCGCCAGCCCTGCGGCCCGCGCGGAACAATGCGGGCCGGGACCTTTGTGCGCCGCTCCGCGATCGCGCGCCGGCACGTACGTAGCTTCCACGTGTGTGGCTGTGAAGTGCATGTGCGGAGATGTGAGAATATGCTGGAACCAATTCGGGGAGAGGCGCCGCGGACAGGACGGAGGGAAGGTGGGTGTGGGCGTGCACGGCGCCGGCCGCCGGGCGGGATTCCCGAGCCCCAGCGCGCTGCGCGGCCGGCGCCGCACAATAAAGTCCGGGGGCGGGCGGAGGTGGAGGAGGCGTCCCGTGAGCGGCCGCCCGCGCACACACCGCCATGTGAACAGCGCCGCGTCCTCGCAGGACGGAAACTTTCCCGGCGGCGGCGCCCCAACTTCCCGCCCCGCCCGGGGCCGCCGCTCGGCGAGGAGATCCCGTAAGTCCCGGCGGCGGGGCCTTCGCGTCCCCGGCCCTGTCGGTTCCCTGGCCGCCGCGCGTTTCCTCGCCGGCTCTCGCCCAGGGCTGAGGTGCGAGCTGTAAACATGGCGCCCTGCGAAGCGTCGGGCAGCTGGGGGTCGGCGGGGAGACCCGGGAGGGCGCGCGGCCCGGCCCTTGGCACCGGCAGGAGGGCGGCGGCGAGACACTAGGGAGGCCCGGCGCGCGGAGCATGGGAGACAGTGCGGGGAGCGGGGGGCCGGGCCGCAGGGCCCGGGAGAGGCCGCCCCGTGGAGCCCGAGAGGTTGGCGGCGGGGAAGAACGAGCCTTTGGGGGGGGGGGGGGGGGGGGGGGGGAGGCGAGGCCGGTGCCCCCACCCCCGCGCCCGCGGCCCAGACCCATGAGGAGGCGGTGCGGCGGCGGCGGGGCCGGGCGCGGAGGCGGAGGGCGGGCACCGCGGCGGCGACTGGGGCCGGAGCATAATGGTAGGGGAGGCTCCGCGGCGGGCGCGGGGGCGCGGGGGCGGCCGTGGCCCTGGCGCCCAGCTTTGAGGAGCTCAGGCTGGGCTGCAGCCTCCCGCAGCTCCTCAGGGTGTGACTGCCGCTCTCCCGCTCGCGAATAGCCGGAGTTGCCTGCGCAGCTTTGTGTGCCGCGGGCCGGGCCCGGGCCTGCGGGGGTTCTCTCGGCGCCCCCTCGCCCGCGGCGGAGCCGGGCGGTCAGGCCCGGCGGAGGGAGACCGCGCGGGGCCTGCTCGGGCGGGGAAGCCGGCGTGTCGCGTGAGTGTCTCGCGCCAGGCCTGTTCGCCGTACGGCCGGGCCTTCGGGCCCGCGGCCGCGACTCGGAGCCTGCCGGGACGCGGCCCTGGGAGTGGGAGGAGGGCAGGAGGGGCCGTTTGCCGGGCGGGTTGTTGGGGAGCAATGACCGAGGCTGGGCAGGCGGTCCCCAGGGACCCAGGCGAGGCTCGGTCCGCGTCTCCTGGGGCTGGGAAACCCCGGCCGTGCGGCCTCGGCTCGCTCAGCAGGTCCCCCGGGTCTTTGGGACTTAGGGCCGCCACTTCTCTGCCCAGCGTCCGGAGAGCTGCTGCCGTAGCGCGCCGCCCTTGGAGTCCCCAGGACCCAACTTCCACGTGGGCTGCCCCTCACGCCTCTCTCCTGGGCCAGTAGTGAAGGCGCTTTGCGGGGTGCTCGGTGCTGGGCTTGGGCAGCGCCTAATGTGTGCGTGGCGCGTGGTGGTGGCGTGCACAGGGTGTTCGTGATCTCCGGGGTGTCCACGGTGCCCGGTGTTGTTCACGGGTGCAGGCAGGATACACGGTTTCCCCCGTTGTGCGTGGAGACGGATGTTAAAACATGTGCTGTGTTCGTGATGCCCGGTGTAATGTACGGTGTCTGAATAGTACCTGGTGTGGGCATGGGATACCCGGTGTTACATGGTGGCTGGCCTGCACGTACCTGGTGCGTCTGAGGTTAAAGCAGGTGTCCAGGTAGCCTGTTCAAGGACAGGTGCCTGATGGTTTGGAGGGGCCCATCTGACCGAGGTTTAGGTACTGAGTTTGCTGGCCTGCCTCACCCAGATGTTCTGCATCCTGCAGGAAGTAAGCGGCTGTGTCCATGGAGGCAAGAGCTTGCTTAAAAATAATCTGTTTGCATGTTGAAAGGCATAAAGTCCATTTTACTTATGTTTTAAACTGAGAAATGTAGTTGTACTATAGTATTTATGGATGCATATGTAATCTCAGATTTTTGGGTCATGGATCCTAATGTTTGCAAGTTACAAAGGAGACAGTCTTGAGTGCTTTCTGATTGGCACGGTTACCTTTGATTTTTCAGAATTCTAATTTGTATGAGCAGGAGATAAAACACGAATTTTGTATAGGCGTGTAATTTTCCTTGTCTTTGGCTAACAGGTGCTGGATACAGTCACTGTTTTGCTGAACTCTTTATAAGATGGTCAGGCTAGAAATTCAAAGATTAGAAGATATGGAATGTGATCATGACAATGAATAAAATATTTTTCTTGCTTAGTTTTACCTGTGCTTAATACAGGATTTCTGTCTTTTATGTACTTTTTTTAGCTATAGATATTTTTCATATGAAAACTCAATCTCTGTTTTACACTCTGTAATTGGAAGATTTATTTTTGTAGTTACCTGTTACTGGATGTTTAAATAAACATTTACGTAAATGCTTCCTGCTTTCCAAAGAAAAATCAATTAAAATGTTAAAATTTAGCTCCTTTGTTCATGCTAAATATCCCTACCATTTTTGTCGTTACTTGCAGTGGATGTCATCTTGCTTGTTTCTGTGAATTGACATGTGCTTATTTGAACTCTTAACCCTTTTGTAACCCTGTCTTTTAAGAGTTTGTCAGATACATACATAATGTAAAATCGAAACATTCATACTGTTTGTCAAACCTTAGCTGAGACATTAACTGAAGCTAATTAAGTATGTTTAATTTGCAGTGGAAGTATCGAATGCAGTCTAATGGTGCTTAGAGCCCTAAACTTATGGGGACAGATTTTCCTTACACACGGTTAGCATCCTTCAGTTGAATTCTGCTTGGGAAACATTCAAGCAAAAAGGATATATCTAGAAAAACAAGGAGAAAGTGGATAATGAGGCTTACAATAGTTAAAAACTCACTGTTTGAAAACCTTAACTTAGACCTAACATTGAAAAAAAATTTTTTTTAATGGAAGTGATTACTTTTTCTTTGATCATTAGAGATGATTAGAGAGGCAGCATGGGGAGGCCAGGTGGCTTGGGTCTGAATCGTACCTCTGTAATTTACCAGCAGGTGATCTTGAGTACATTGCTTGTCATGCCTGGTCTCAGTTTCCTCATCTGAACAATTGTAGTAATTGTGCTATAGGTTTATTGACTTAAGCGACTATTATACTAACTCAGTTCAGTTGAGTCACATTTGGTGTTAATAATAATTTAATGCGGAAAGGCATGAAGCTCAGAAATTCATGCTCACATATGTCTTGTCTTAACTAATTTGAGTTTGTTATAGCATATATCTCTGAATCTTTTTCTCTACTTACCTCAGAAGATTGGAAAATAAGCATTTCTATATTCCTTGGGTCTCATTTACTTGAAGCAGTTTTAAGGCTTTTTCTGTCATTACTTTTTAAAACTTTTAATTGTGGTAAAATATGCAAAACAAAATTTGCCATCTTAACTGTTTTAAGGTTATAGTGATATTAAATATATTAACACTGCTGTGCAGCCAGCACCACCATTCATCTCTGTAGCTGTTTTCATCTTATAAACCTGAAGCTCCATATCCATTAAACACTTAACTCCCCATCTCCCTGCTACCTATCCTCTAGCAGTTGCCTATCATTACTTCTTAATATTTGATGAAGAATACAGGTAATTAAAGTGTATAGTATGAGTGTTTTTATTTTAACCATTGGCTTTATTTATTTATACCATTGGCTTTAAATGAATAGTTTTTGTCTTTTCTCACATCTGGCATGCTGTAACTGCATCAGGTTCTATGTTTTGTATTTGCTTGAAGCAGTTGGACTTTCTAAGTAAAGAAACACTGCTTGGCACCTCTTCATTTGATCATTGTGGAAATAATCCCTCACCAACATTTTTACTAGGAACTTTGACAGGAAGTAAAAAGTAACTGATTAGAGTTTTCTTTCTATCTTTTGCGTGGTAACTTTTAGTTATTTTCTTGCACTGGTGTCAATTTTTTGGAATAGTTTAAATCAGCTTTGGTACAGTGAATCTGTGAAGCTCATTGGTGATAAGAAGGGTCTTCACATCAGTGATGTGTCCTTTGGTCTTGATGCTAGAAATGTTTTGGTATTCACAAGTTTATTACACAAAATAAGTATCATATATCATATGTTTACTGTGTTTCAGCCACTGCAAATTTATTTACATACAATGTCCCACTTTTAAAAATACTGCATATGATAATTTTAAAAGCATAGCAGCCTTTTAATTATGGAAAATCTCACCTCATAATACACCTACATCCCAGCACACACACACACACTCTATAAAGAAGTGAATGAACTAGGGGTTTTGTGAGAGACTGATTCATATAACAACCCCCCCCATAAGAGATAAAGAGATAAAAATGGAGAAAATGGGAGATAAAATATCCAGTAATATAGCCTTTGAGCAATCACATCTCAACTAATATTTTAAATAGTTAAGGAAAGATCTTTTTACATGCATGTGCTCCTGCTGTTACTAATTTCCACTTAAATTCTTTTTTTTTTTAAATTTTATTGTTGTTGTATTGCATCCATCCCCTTTTTGCTCCCCTCTGTCCCCTTCCCCACCCACCCATTCCCCCTCCACTTAAATTCTTAATTTACTTAGTTTGTATTGTGAAAATACTGTACAATATTTAATTACAAAATTACTTATAAATGCAAATAATTAAAATATTTGGAAATTAAAAAATATTTGTATAGGCTATTATGTCAGGGAATTTAGCAATTTGTTAGATAATTCAATTTTTAAAAAAGAATATTTTATTTATTATTTTTAGAGAGAGGGGAAGGGAGAGAGACATCGGTGTGTGGTTGCCTTTCACCTACCTCCAGCTACACACCTGGCTTGCCAGCCTGGTTTTGTGCCCTGGCTGGGAATTGAACCAGTGACATTAGGGTTTGCAGGCTTTCGCCTTACCCACTGTGCCACCAGCCAGGGCTTAATTCAATTTTATAAATATAATTTATATGGAAATAGTAACTATTTAAATATTACCTTACATTTTATTTTTTGGGTGTATTTTCTTTTTAGTAAATAAATGGCTAAATGTTTGCCTGACTATGTGAAATAGAAAAAAATGACAAAGGTAGTTTTATAGGAACATTTATGTGAATATTTTTAGGGGATCCTATTGACTCTCCTCTGTTCAGTGATAAGAGGAATATATTTATAAGATCCCATTATGTCCTGGTATACATTAGTTGGAAAATGTCTGTTTCTGAAAACTTGTTCAATTGATTTGTTGTAAATAAATACTTGTATAATTCAAGTTACTCTATAATTAGTTTCTTAAGATCACATGAAAGTACTGTATTTTTTACAATGGGTAGAATGTTTTAATGTCTTGTTCATTCATTAAACATTATTGAAACTTATTTACTAGGTCTTTGCTAAGTAGCATATTTATTGAAGCAAGTGCAGTGAAATGTGACAAAAATATATATGTGTTATGGAGCTATATATGTGAGTTAAGTAAGCTACATTGTATTTGAGTGAAGCTTATTCTTGAGGTCTTAACACTGATGATTTCTGACTTTGTGATTTCACTGTATTAACTATCTGAGCTTCTTTAAAAAACAACTTTGTTATGATTAATGACTTTATGTTTTTCAGATATTTTCTAAACATTTAAGTGAAAGTTAGACCCAGTTAAAAATTCTGGTGTTTTTTTTTTTTTTTTAGTTTGGTCTGCTTGTATACTAAATACACTTAAAAAAGTAATTTAAAGCCCTGGCTGGTGTGGCTCAGTGGATTGGTGCCAGCCTGCAAACCCAAAGGTCACTGGTTTGATTCCCTAGTCAGGGCACACAACCAGGTTGCAAACCAGGCCCTTAGCTGGAGTCGGGTGAAAGGCAACCATACATTGATGATTCTCCCCTTTTCTCCCCCCTCCCCTTTTCCCTCCCTGCCTGTCTCTCTGAAAATAATGAATTTAAAAAAAAAAAACCAAAACTTTAAAGAAGGAAGATTCTTCTTTCCTAGTTCAAGCATTTATCATGTAAACATTAAAGAAAAACATGCAGATATCTTTAAGTGGATTTGTATTGAGATTGGGATAGCTCATAATCGTGATTAAAATGCTGTTTTTAATATTTTAATTTGGCATTAGGTCCCTTTAGAAACCTATGTAAGCAATTTTACACATATATTTTTATCACCCATCATTTATTAGGTGTTAATTACAGTAGGAAAGGTTTCAGTGGTGCTTAATGGTCAGTAATACAGTCTGCACTGGGTCCTTTTTTTTTTTGTAGATTTTATTCATTATTTTTAGAGAGAGGGGCATGGAGGGGCATGGAGGGAGGAAGAAAGGGAGAGAAACATCAATGTATGGTTGCTTATGGACCTGACTAGAGACCTGGTTATGTGCGCTGAGTGGGAATTTATGCGTAGGAATCGAATCAGCCACTTTGGGGTTTGCAGGCTAGCGCCTATCCACCGAGCCACCAGTCAGGGTCTACGCTGGGTCCTTTTAAGTGGAATTTGTGTCATTGCTCATGTTTTGAGTTCCTTACAAGACCAGTAGTAATTGAAAAGCACATAAGCTGCCGGCACTATAGAAACCCCAGCAACACTCTTTCTTCGCACTGACGTACTTGTAATACCAGTAGTAACCTCTTTGAAATGCTACAGCACTGCCTTTAGGGGTGAAATTTCTCATCAGTATCCAGCTTGGGAGCTCCCCCTATTTTGACATCCATGAGTCAGTCCCTTTTCCTTCAGTGATACGACTGATACCATCTTGGAGTCCGGGGTTTCCGCTCCACCAGAAATCTATGTAAGCAGTTTTTAGAAAGCTAGGTTTCATTATAAGCATTGCTTGTGGCAGCACCATTTTTTTTTTTTTTAATGTGTCACTTACTGAGTCCCTGCTACGTTAGTCCATTTACATACTTCATTTCTTCCTCACAGCAGCGTGAGGGACATAGTATTACAATAGGATTGGAAGGTAAATTACAATATTATGTGGTACAACTAAATTCTCTATAACTTATAATAAGAGAACAGTGTCAGTAGGGTGAAATTACCAGAATGCATGAGGTCACACAGAACACATGATTGAGGGGTTATTTGATTTCAAGTGTATGACTACCAAACATGGCTGCATTGTCTCTTAAAATTACCCACGTTCTTGGAGTTTTGTACTGATGCCTCTTCATCTCCCAAATTTATTTACAAGTCTGCCAAAATGGGAGATAATAAAAGAATGTAAAGCTAAACTCACTCTTCTTACAAAACTAGGAGGTGGAAAGAAGGAATATTAGAAACCTCCTGGTAATCAAAACATTCTATAATAAAGTTCTGTTTAATTCCAGTTTTATTGGTAACCTAAGAATAAGTGTCTATAATTGGCTCGTTTTCTTGCTGTCACTTTTGGCAGCTCATGTTATAAAGATACTTTGCATAGGGTGGGAGGGGAAGAACTTACAACTTTATTTTAATATTTATGTAGAGGAGAGAAATGTTTGAAAATACTTGGAATTAACTCCAACACTAAAGTGTTGTTACTCTAAGAGAAGGGGAGCTATCTTGGGGAATCCTTTAGCATTCCCTCTGCTGGATAAGTTCACTTTGGAGTGAAACAGCCTATTTCTTGAAAGTTGCTCTAAGTATGAAGGCTTCGGAGTTCAGTGGGTGTTTACCATAATCTAAATATGAGAAGCATATCATGAAGAGAAATAGATCAGCTGAGTTGTAGCATTCACAGTTTCATATCATCTTAATATATTTATCAATAGGGATGTTTCATAGTAAATACGGTTTCTTATTAAATAGCTATGGGAAGATGTTAAAAAGGAAATATTCTTTTAATGAAGGCTAAACATGGAGAACACTGCATGAAGAAACTCAGCTTGAAAACCATTGTGAACCTTTTAATTTTTTCTGTATTTATCTGCCTGTTTTTTTTTTTTTTTTTTTTCCCTTTCTCCAAACTGCATCTGAGAAACGATGCGTAGGAGATCAAATCCTTAATTTTGATTTTTGATATGAAGCCCATCTAGAATTAATGTAAAATATACCTAGTTTGACTATTTTGGTAGAAACAAGTGAGATAATTTTTTGGTGGATTTCCATTGATGTCATATTTAAAGATTTTTGGAACATTTTGTTTACATTTAGAGATTTTGTTTTTAAATCATAGAGGAGATAAAGTTTAAGGGGATTTACTTTTCTACTGTACTTAAAATTTAACATTGTTTTTGTTTGTTTAAACGTACCACCTTTAGTATTATGTCAAAATACCTGGTATGCTTTATTTTGAAATACAGTATCTAGTTATTTTACTATTCTACACACATAATGTTAAGAACCTCTTGGCTTATAACAGTATTCATGTTGGATTGTTTCAGGTAAGAAACTTCTATTTGAATTATTTAAAAAGATTTTATTCATCGTTTTCAGAGAGAAAGGTAGGGAAGGAGGAAGAAAGGGAGAGGAACATCAGTAGTATGGTTGCCTTTTACCTGTCTCCAGCTACGGACCTGGCTGGAGACCTGGCTTGCAACCATCCTGGTTAGGTTCCCTGACTGGGAATTGAACCAGTGACCTTTGGGTTTTCAGGCCAGTGCCAATCCACTAAGCCACCTCAGCCAGGGCTGTTTTATTAATTTGAAAGTTAAATTTTATTTTTTTACGACTAATAGCTTTAGCCTCAGTGATTTTTAAGTGAATTAAAACCTGAACAACCACCAATTTAGTTCAAAGTTAGATTTTCTCTTAGTTCATTTGTGTATTTTAAATGCTAAAGAAAAAAATAGTGTTGTAAGCCTTAGTTGCAGTAGTAGTAGGCTTTCTCATGGTTCTTTCCCTATGATGTGGCTTGGGATTTGCTGTTAGGCAGTAAGATGAGGTAATTGTAAACCTCTTCTCATTTACCCTCTGTCCTCCTTGGATTGTGATCCTATCATTCATGGTATTTTGAAGCCTGGTTTTAGTCTAACTTTGTATTCTTATATCCTGTTTCCTTAAATAAAACTTCTACTTCAGTCATTCTATTTATTCTTTTACAATATTAAGTGTTTTGTTTTTTGTTATTATTATTATTTTTTAATAAATACCGCTGGCTAGTGGCTAAGTGGAATGGTACTGGCCTGTGAACCCAAAGGTGGCTGGTTCGATTCCCAGCCAGGGCACATAACCAGGTTGCAAACCAGGTCTGTAGCTGGAGGCAGGTGAAAGGCAACCATACATTGATGTTTCTCTACCTTCCTTCCTCCTTCCCTGCCCTTCTTTCTAAAAATACTGAATAAAATCTTAAAAATGAGTAAAAGTAAAATAAAAATCATTTCAAAAAACAAATACTACTGGTTATATAAATGCTATTTTATAACTTGTACTCAGGTATTCTTTTTTCCCCTTCATTCCACCTCTAATGCTGAAAATTTAATTTAAAAATCTGTTGATATTTGAGGTCTGTGAGGTTTCATCATTCATCTTATTGCTAGGGCACAGTGATCTCTTTTCTCAATTTAACTTATATAGCATTTAAAGTTTTCCCCAACTAGTTTTTACTCTTGCCTTTTATTATTACTTAAACTTTATCCCTATAATTATCACCAGTTCCCTAACCTAAAACCACTGATTTCTTAAATATTTTTATGGTGCCTGTGTATATAGTGCTGCACGTATAGCAGGTTATATAAGTGCATACAGGTAGACAAAAAGGTGTGCCCCTTTATCTTTTCAGTGCAGACATGGTACAGGCAAAACCAAAATCTGAATGAATTATCCTCAGGTTCTCCTTACCTATACATATGAAGAGAGCTGGAGAGCTGGTTGGTGACACATGTTGGTTGTCAGAAACCAATTGGAGATGGCCACCTGGGCTCACAGGTCATACTTAATTTCTCTGATCAGCTCATCTTTTCACTTTCCATGATGATTTTCTGAACACTCTCCATCCCCACTGTTGTAGCCCATTTTGGGGGCCCTCTGCCCCCCAGAAGAGACTGCATCATAGGGGAAGTGTAACTTCACTCTAGATCTGCAAACCTGCACTCACCATCTCCGTTTGTCATTCTCTTTGTCCATAGATCATTTGCTCCAGGATATTCTCACCTGTTTTATTTTCATCCTCTTCTGTACTGGCTCCCTTTCATTTACGTTCTTAATATACTCAGTTCTTAATATACTCAGGCGTCTCCTGCTATAACAAAAAAAAAAATTTTTTTTTAAGATTTTATTTCATTATTTTTAGAAAGAGGGGAAGGGAGAGAGGCAGAGAGGGAGAGAGACATCAGTGTATGGTTGTGTTTCACCTGCCTCCAGCCACAGACCTGACTGGAGACCTGGTTTGCAACCTGGTTATGTGCCCTGGCTGGGGAGTCGAACCTGCGACCTTTGTGTTCGCAGGCCGGAGCCTTATGCACTGTGCTACCAGCCAGGGTGTTATAACAAAATTAACACAACAAAAACACAGATATTTTGTGAATTTTACACCCACTGCTCTGGAGTTTTTTTCTCCCCTTTATAATCTCTGTCCTTTTGAACATTCATCAAAAGCATTCTTTCCTTTTATTTCTCTTCTTCCCAGTCTGGCTTCTACAGGCATTATATGATTGCTCCTGAGAAGTTGTGATGTTCAGACTGCCAAAGGACCAAGTTCTTTTGTCTAGTCCATCATCTGAGGCTGGTTCCCCTTGCAGTGGTTGCAAGATGACTCCATTAGTTTGGGGAGTTGAGGTCTAATTATCACTAGACCTAGTGATAATTAAAGGAGAGAGCATTTTATAGGAGCTAGGGCATCTGTCCTAAAAGTAGCCCTAGGACACTTTTTTCCCATTGAGTCATATAAGCAGGTGCCAAACCTGATAACAAGTGATAAGAAACATGGGATTACCATGGTTGGTATGAACTAAACTTCTAAACTAAATAGCTGTGGGGAGTATAATCTCTCTGTCTTGCTGATTTCTTCAGTGACTTCCCATTGCTGTTAGGTTCAAGTCTCAAGCCCTTTATAATGGTGGATGAAACTGTATAAATAACCTGGCCCCTATTTACTGTGCTGTCTTTATCTAGTCTTTTATTGCTTCAACCCTGCTTGGCTGATCCTAAATATCCTTAGAAGACTCAGGTTAAATGTCAGTTCTTCAGCAATACTGTAATGAGCCTACAAATTGAGGGAAAGGTACACAATTTTTTTTCTACCATTCTGCATTCCTATAGCATCTGTATTTGTAACCGCCAGATTTGTTGTTTACTGTAAATAAATGCTGACCGATTAAATGGCTTAGCTATTTTAACAGAATAATAGAAGAACTGATGGGTGGGACCTTTGAAATACCCTTGATTGTCATTTACGGTTAAAACTAGTGTTGCACATGATCAAATAGCATTTGTGTTTGTTTAGATTACTGTTTTTTAAATGTAAGCATTTTATAGATTTTACATTTATTTAAAAAGATTTTTATTCATTATTTTCAGAGATAAGGGCAGGGAGGGAGGAAGAAAGGGAGAGACGCACTAAAGTATGGTTGCCTTTCACTTGCCTCCAGCTATGGACCTGGCTGGAGACCTGGCTTGCAACCTGGTTATGTGCCCAGGCTGGGAATCGAACCAGTGACTTTTAGGTTCATAGCTGGTGCCAATCCATTGAGCCACACAAGCCAGGGCAGATTTTACTTTATTTGCAGCACAATAGTAAATAAAGTATAACTAAATAATATTGTTACCAATATTTCTACATGAAATTTTAGGTATATGTTGATATATTTGGGAATGAATTTTATACTTTTAAGTTTTATATTATAAGGAGGGCAGACAGGAGAAAGTCTGAAGCAGAATCTAATAATGTGAATTACTTTCACTTTTTTTTTCTCTCTTTTTATGGAACCCTTCTCAGACTATTAGTGACACCTAATTTCCTGCCTACCCTACCTTCAAAAACAGAGAGGGAGAAAGTTGAGAAAAGTAGGCATTAAGTGAAGGAAGTTTTAGCTGCACCAGGGTTAGTTAGCCTAGAAGGCATGATGGATGTGAGCTGGCTCATTGCCATTCTGGCAACTTTGAGAATTGAGCCATGTCTTAAGTTGTGGTCATTTTTAAAGCTGCTGAGATGGGCTTATTTTAGAAAACATTGTGTTTATTAACTGCAGTTAATAATCATACTTTTTTTTTTAAGTTTCCTGGAAACTCTCTTCCCCTCTCCTTCCCAATAACCTGTAAGTTTACTCATTGACCTCAAAATCCTTAACACAGTACCCTAGGCAGTCATTACAAATCATTTAGAAAAGTGAAACTATTTTGACACCGTTTTCCAGATTATGGGAAACATTATTTCATCTTTTCAATCATTTTATTTATTTTACTCTGTTACAATTGTCCCAGTTTTTCCCCTGTTGCTTTCCACTGCCCCACTCACCCCTCCACTCCCACAGTCAATCCCCACCCTGTTGTCCATGCCCGTGGGTCGTTTACATGTGTTCTTCAACCAGACCCTTCCTCTTCTCCCGTTTCTTCCCCTTCACATTTTAACCAAATTAAAACTTTAAGTACTTTAGAAACAGACATTTTATTGAAACAATTGGTATTTGTCAACCTAGCTATAGAGAGTGCCATATTTACTGGCAGATGCTGTCAGTGTCTATTGTGGCCTGTGTCCACTGTCATCATACACTTTACAGTGTATAAGATAATATGTAAAGTTTCAGATTTTCTTGCATATTTAATAAAGTATTTTATACCTTTTCAAAGATATCATAAATTTAGAGATACATGTTATATCAGTTCAATGTGATAGTACAGAAAATGGCTCAAGCCTGATCACTGGTAGCTCTGATTCCAGGGTCAGCACTTACCTGTTCAATAAACCCTTCCCTTCCCCATCAGAAAAAAAAAAAAAAGAAAAGAAAACTGCTCAGATGTGTACTGTCGGCCTAAGTGCATGCTGTTCTGAATGAAGTTTACATTGGTGCAGAGCGCTTACCAGGACCTTTTTGCTATGTGTTCACTCCCCATGCATGGACTTGCCATCTTTGATTTAGGACATGGTTGTGTAATTTCTCAGTTGTTTCTTCTGTTGCGTATTCATTATAGTAAAATAGATACAGTAAAATGAGATTTGCTCCATTATTATGGTAGAATATCTTTTATTTGGAGTGCTAAATAACAAGGTTTTAATTTATTTTTAAAGATTTTATTATTTTTAGAGAGGGGGTAAAGAAGAGAGGGAGAGAGATGTAAATGTATGGTTGCCTTTCACCTGCCTCCAGCTGCAGAGCAGCTGGAGACCTGGCTTGCAACCTGGTTATGTGCCCAGGCTGGGAATTGAACCAGGAACCTTTGGGTTCTTGGCCTAGTGCCTTATCCACTGTACCACCAACCAGCCAGGGCTTAGTTGAGGGTTAAAAAAAAAAAAAAAAGATTCTATTCATTTACTTCTAGAGAGAGGGGAAAGGAGGGAGAAAGAGAGAGAAACATTGATGTGGGAGAGAAACATTGATGGGTTGCTTCTCCCATGCCCCCAAGTAGGGACCCAGACCTAAATCCCATTTGCCCTGACTGGGAATCCAAGCAATGACGCTTTGGTTCATAGGCTGGCACTCTAGCCACTGAGCCACACCAGCCAGGACTAATTGAGGATTTATAAAATTATAGTTAATTTTCATGTAATCAGAATCTTAATAATGGAAAAGTTTACTTTTAAGCTGATCTAATTTCATGAATTAAGAGATGACAATTTTAATTATTTTATCCTTACCCAAGGACATGCCCATTGATTTTTAGAGTGAGGGGAAGAGGGAGGGAGGGGGGGGGAACATCGATATAAGAGAGAAGCATCGATTGGTTGTCTCTTACCCCACCCCGATCCAGAGCACCTAGGCATGTGCCCTGTCTGGGAATTGAACTTGTGACCTTTTGGTTTATAGGATGATGCTCCAACCAACTGAGCCACATCAGCCAGGGCAAAGAGATGACAATTTTAAAGGTAAATGTGTTAGGGAAAAGAGGTCAGTACAGATTGAGATCATTACCTAGATCTTATCTGTAGAAGTATGCTGTTTATTAATGTGCATTGAAAGTATAAACATAATTATTTGCATTGTCTACCTTTTAAATTCATTCATATACTTAATAAGCAAGATGTGCTACTTGTAAACTATTCACATCAGATAAAATTGACTTAATATTTTTGTCTCTTTGTTCTTGAATACCTTCAACATGGTGTTATATATTCTTTTTTTTTTTAAAGTTATTAGTTTATTAATCCTCTCATGAAAATCTGCATAATCACCACAGATAAGTCACTGAAGAATCTTTACTCCTTCTGTTCAATCTCCAGCTCACTTTTTGCCAGCACCAACATTGGCCTTTGCAGTCCCCCTGACTTTCTTCATTCTGTTCTTGCGTTCCTTTCTCTGTTTTCTTGAGGTCTTCTTCTTCTCATATAGGCCATGTCTTGCGAGTCTATGTTTGGGTTCATTTTTCTTTGCATAATCCAAGGAATCATAAATCATGCCAAAGCCCGTTGTTTTGCCACCACCAAAATGAGTTCTGAATCCAAACACAAAGATGACATCAGGGGTGGTCTTATACATTTTGGCTAGTTTCTCCCGAATTTCTGTCTTCGGTACTGTTGCCTTGCCCGGGTGAAGGACATCAATGACCATTTGTTTCCGCTGAAGTAGTCTGTTGGTCATGAATTTCCTAGTCCGGATAGTCACTGTGTCGTTCACGATAGAACCCCTATATTCTTAGGTGCATTATATTTCATCAGTTCTGAAATCCAGAACTTCTATTTGTCATTTTCTTCAGATTTGAAGTTTACCATTCTACAAATTATGATCAATTCACTTAATTTTTTTTTTTTTTACCAACTCCCTTTTTAAAAAATGTATTTGAGAAATGAAGCATTCTGGTTACCTTAGCATGGACTAGTATGATTGTTAGGTAATAAGTGAATAGCTAATTTAAAATAATTTTCAGCCCTGACTGGTGGCACAGTGGATAAGGCGCCAGCCTGCAAACCCAAAGGTCACTGGTTTGATTCCCAGCCAGGGCACATAACTAGGTTACAAGCCAGGTCTCCAGCCAGGTCCATAGCTGAAGACGGGTGAAAGGTAACCAACCGTACGTTGATGTCTCTCTCCCTCTCTGCCTCTCTCTCTCTCCCCCTCTCTCTAAAAATAATAAAACTTAAAAAAAATTTTTTTTTTTAATCTAAAATGTGTTTATTGGGATGATTCCACACTCATCTTGATTAAGGGTGCTTTTAGTGCTGCTTCCTTCTGAAGGAGCATCCTTCTGTAAGCCTTGCTTTTCCTCCTGTAGGCTGACAGAGGACAGTGGAGCAGCCAACACACAAAACTACCGTTTGTGCATGGCTAAAGACGGTGGTGATTTTGTAGCATCCTGGGCATTTCACATCCATGAAATAGAGATTGGGGCTCTGCACCAGGTGCTTCTTCTTGTGTTTCCTCTTCTCCTCTTCTGGAGAGGGATGAAGGAGATCCTTGGTGAGAGGCATGTTGTTGTGGGGAGGTCGTCACCGCCAGAAAGCAAAAATTTTTCATATAAACACTGTGTACCTGATATTGTATATTTTAAATTCTTGGGAGACAAGTGATTGTGTTATTTTAACTGAATTGTTATGAAATAATGTTATGAGCAAATTGTAGGATTACAGTAATTCCTGTTCTACCATGCTGATACTTATCATTGAAGTTGGCGATCCCTAACTGGAAATATCATAAAGCTTCAGTTTTTTCCATTTCCCTACTTAAAATGCTTTTCAGGAGGTTTATTTTATAATGTTATTAAATGGCTGTTTTAAAATATGTAAAAAGTAAGGGTCACGTTTCGTTATAATTAGTTTTTGTTATTTATGTAGTTATGTTTCACCAAGTCACCACAGATACGAACTTAGTTATTACTGACCCTTTACCACTAGGGAGAATACAGGGTTAGGTTCCTGGGAGCTTCTGATCTTATTTTTGTAAACCAAAATTTCATTTCCATTATATGGGTTTGTTTGCCAACATCCTTGTAAAACAAGCCACTCTCAGTGTCAAAAACCTGTTCTTCTACATAACCTTTCTCCTGTACTAACATTTGCCTGCAAGTTTTTTTCTTGTATCTGTCACCTCTTGAAACATGTCAGCCAGTACTGGCTGAGGGAGGGTATAGTATTTCCCTGACCCTGGGTAATGTGACTCAATTTCTTTGGCTTTCAGCCTTGATCCTCCATTCCACTTTTTATTGGTTGTGGATTCACAGATTTAGCTACTCTTCTATCTTCTTCATATACTGTAAATGCTATTTAGCACTTTCACAGAATGCCCTCTGGCACAGATGGCATACTCTTCCTAATCTGAGAGCTGTTAGCATCATAACTTGGACCTAAATGAAGTTTTTCGGACACCTCAACGACCTTTCTGTGCTCAGGATTATTGGACAGCATCATGCCTGGGACCATCTTGTTTATTTTTAGAGAGAAGGTAGGGGAGGAAGAAAGAGGGAGAGAAACATCAATGTGAGAAACATTGGTTGGTTTCCTCTCCCGTGTGCTTGAATCAGGGACCCAACCCTCAACCCAGGTGTGTGCCATGACCAACTTTGGCAAAACAATGCCCAGTCAACTGAGTCACATTGACAGGACCCTGAGGCCATTTTAAACAGCAAAAGCAACAGAAAGCACACAAATACCAAAAACGTGGCACTAGATTGCCAAAAGTATGCTATCTACAGTCTGAGTTGGAAGGAGAAGGCAGAGAGGGTCACCCTGCACCACCTCTCCTGGGATTGTGTGTGCCCTTGACTATAGAAGGCAACACATATTGAAGGGTTAAAAATAATTTTAGCAAGTTGGTGAATTCACACATGTTGAATCTGGGAATGAGAAGCAACTAGATATACTAGAAGGTAAAGTTTTTCTGCATCAGGGTTTTTATGATTTTCATATCTTTTAATTCTTATTTCATTTTATAAGAGAAATTTTATACTAAAATTTCATTATTACAAATGAAATATAAGAAAGTTTCTCTATAATTTTAAGTCTATTAATTGGATATTTTTCTGCTGTTTTATTTGTTTCTCCTTGGTAAATTTGACGTAAAAAAAATCATTTTTTAATTTTTTAGAATGCATATTGTATAATTAAACAAATCAGATGTACTTCAGAGTAATTTAGATTTAAAAATACTTATTTTTAGAGAAGAGAAGGGAGGAAGAAAGAGAGAAACATCAAACATGTAGTTGCCTCTCCCATGTTCCCACCTGGGGACCTGGCCTAAAACCCAGCATGTACTCTGACTGGGAATTGAATTGGTGACTCTTTGGTTCACAGGCCTGCACTTAATCCACAGAGGCACACCAGCCAGGGGAAGAAATTGAGATCTTTATGGGGAAGAAGTGTACATTGTTTTTGTTTATTATTATTTTTTAAAATTTTGAGTTCAGCAATGTGATTGGTGATGCCAAGGATAAAATTCTTAGAAGACTGACAAATTTGATTACATAAAAATTTAAAACTGAAAAAGTCCATTAAAAACAGACTGACACAATATTGGCAATATAAATGATATTCCCAGGTATATAAAGAATTAGAAAAATCATTAAGAACATGGCTAACAATATAGTACACAGAGAATACAAACTAGCACTTTTTCCTTTTTTTTTTTTTAAAGATTTTTATTTCATTATTTTTTAGAAAGAGGGGAAGGGAGAGAGGCAGAGAGGGAGAGAGGCATCAATGTATGGTTGCATTTCACCTGCCTCCAGCCACAGACCTGACTGGAGACCTGGTTTGCAACCTGGTTATTATGTGCCCTGGCTGGGGAATCGAACCAGCGACCTTTGGGTTCACAGGCCGGTGCCTTTATCCACTGTGCTACCAGCCAGGGCTCACTTTTCCTTTTTTAAAAAGTATTTTATATATGCTGTTGCAGTTGTTCCAATATTCTTCCTTTGTCTCCTTCCACCTAGCCCCCACCTCCATTCCCTCAGGCGGTCTTCACACTGTTGTCCATGTCAGTAGTTGATGCATACATGTTCTTTGGCTAATCCTTTTATGGGTTTTCAACCAGTTCCCCTTTCCCTCATTCCCTGTCAACTGTCAGCCTGATCCATGTTTCTATTCCTCTGGTCCTGTTTTGCTCATTATTTGATTTTGTTCATTAGATTCGACATATAAGGGAGATGATATGTGATGTTTTTTTTTAAATTGTTGTTGTATTACATCTATCCCCTTTTTGCTCCCCTCTGTCCCCCTCCCCACCCACCCATTCCCCCCAAAGTCAGTCCCACCTGTTGTCCATGTCCATGGTTCCTTTATACTAGGATCTTGTTGATGTTTGTTTTTGACTGGCTTATTTCACTTAGCATAATAGTCTCCAGGTCTAGCCATGTTGTCCCAGAAGGTAAGAGGTGGTTTTTTTTAATTTAACTACTGCATAGTATTACATTGTGTAAATGTACCACAGCTTTTTTATCCACTTATCTCCTGATGGACGCTTAGGTTACTTCTAGATCGTGGCTATTGTAAATAAGGCTGCTATAAATATAGAGGTACATATATTCTTTTGGTGTTTTGGGAGTTTTTAGGATATATTCCCACAGTGAAATCACTGGGCCAAAAGGCAGTTGCATTTTTTTTTCTATTCTTTTTTTTATATGTTATTTTTTAGAAGGGAAAGGAGAGAGGCAGAGAGGGAGGGAGACATCAATGTATGGTTGCCTTTCACCTGCCTCCAGCTACGGACCTGGTCTGCAACCTGGTTTTGTGCCCTGGCTGGGAATTGAACCAGCAACCTCTGGGTTCACAAGTGGGCACCTTATCCACTGTGCCACCAGCCAGGGCCTATTCTGTATTTTTTTAAAGTGTATTTTATTTATTATGCTGTTATAGTTGTCCCAGTTTTTTCCCCTTTGCTCTCCTCCAATCAGTATTCCCTTCCCTCCAGCAATCCTCCCTACTCTTAATTCATGTCCATAGGTTATGCATTTAAGTTCGTTGGCTTCTCCATAT
Source organism: Noctilio leporinus (assembly GCA_004026585.1). Classification (NCBI taxonomy): domain Eukaryota; kingdom Metazoa; phylum Chordata; class Mammalia; order Chiroptera; family Noctilionidae; genus Noctilio; species Noctilio leporinus. The sequence continues at coordinate 41,040 of PVIW01009478.1, forward strand.
CTTATGCTACTCTTTTTTTTTTTTTTTTTAAAGATTTTATCTATTATTTCCAGGGAGAGAGGTAGAGAGGGCAAGAAACATCAATGTATGGTTGCCTTTCACCTGCCTCCAGCTACTGACCTGGCTGGAGACCTGGCTTGCAACCTGGTTATATGCCCTGGCTGGGAATCGAACCAGTGACCTTTGGGTTCACAGGCCAGCACCTTATCCACTGTGCTACCAGCCAGGGCTCCTATGCTACTCTTAATTTCTGCCTGTTTTGTTCCTACCAGTTACCATTTTTTAAAAAGATTTTATTCATTATTTTTAGAGAGAGGGGAAGCGAGAGAGGCAGGGAGGGAGAGAGACATCAGTATATGGTTGCATTTCACCTGCCTCCAGGCATGGACCTGGCTGGAGACCTGGCTTGCAACCTGGTTATGTGCCCTGTCTGGGGAATTGAACCAGCGACCTTTGGGTGCACAGGCTGACACCTTATCCACTGTGCCACCAGCCGGGGCTACCCCTTCATTTTTATTGCTATGTATGCACAGCTTTATAAGTGGCTGTCATTTAGGTGGAACACGGTAAAGATTGATTTGAGTACAGCCTGAAGAGATCCTCTTCTTCTTATTTTGTTTGATGTAGCTGCATTTGCTGCCATTTTGTTTGCCTTGGGATTAACTTTAGAAACAACCATGGCCATTGGGATATTGATTTTTTTAAAAATCCAGATAAAAATAATTCTCAGAAACTAAACTTCTGTTGAATCATGGATCAAAGAAAAGGCTAAAGATTGAATTCAGTATTATCAGCTAGATGAAGTCTTTGCTTTTCCATATGATATGAAAAATCAGTGAAAGAACATTATAAGCAGGTTTTAACTGGTCAGGGGTCCCAGAAGGAGATGGATTGGAGTGGCCAAAAAGAGAAGGCTATCACCAGTATAGCTTAAGAATAGGACAGTTGAAACAGAAAGGAGATAATATAGTAGTAAGTATTGGGTATGAAATAATTAAAGATTTTAGTGGTGCCTGCTGTCTGTGGAAAAAAGGACTCAAAACATTCTTCATGTGTCCCTACACTAAAGAGCCTTGAATAAGGCTATGGATAGGGGAGTTCATTTTAACCCTGAGACAGAATTCTTGATGATTCTTTTATAAAAGGTGTTTTGAGAGGAAGAGAATGGTTCCTTGGAAACTGAATGGAAAAATGTCCCTGTGATGCTGAGACAGATGAAGCCTCAGAAGACAGGAAGGAAAGTACATAGCTATTATTAGAATATAGCTATTACGTCCACTCTATTACTTGAAAATTGTACATATTACTGAAGAATTATGCAGTGAACCTACTCTGGTTAAGGTGTTTTCCTCAAAGGTGCCCTAATACCATGATATAAATATTTTTATGACCATTTGAAGAGGAGAGGCCATTCTGCATGTGCCTTTGAATTCCTGCTTCTCCTTTTGCCACTTCCTTCTCTTCCCAAAAAGGAAAACACTTTACTTAAGTAAATCAGTTGCATTTTCTGTAGGACTTTGTGAACTGCGCACTATGGAGCTCACTTGCATATGTAGTTTCCCCTTTTCCAGGAGCATTTGCGTGTGATGTTTTTATCCTATTTCCCTTATCAGCTGATTTTTAATTTTTAAAAAAATTGATTATGCTTATACAGTTGTCCGAAAATCTTTTCCCTTTGCTCTCCTCCACCCATCATTTCTCCTCCCTCCAGCAGTCCCACCCCACTTTGTTCATGTCCATGGATCATGTATGTAAGTTCTTTGGCTTTACCCTTTCCTGTACTATTCTTAACATCCTGTCTGTTCTGCACCTACCAACTGTGCTGCTTAATTCCTGCACCATTTACCCCCTTTTCCCTTTTCCCCTCCCACCTGACACCCCTCTAAATGCTCCCCACACCTATGATTCTGTTCTAGTTGTCTGCTTAGTTTTTGTTTTTTAGCTTCAGTTATTGATCATTGTGAATTTGTTTCCTTTTTAATGTTCATGGTTTTGATCTTTTTCTTAAGTCACTTAAACATTTCCTGTAATAATGGCTTGGTGGTGATGTACTCCTTTACCTTTACCTTGTCTGGGAAGCACTTTATCTGCTCCTTCATTCCCAATGATAGCTTTGTTGGATAGAGGAGTCTAGGTTTTAATTATTTGCTTTTCATAAATTTGAATACTTCTTGCCAGTCCCTTCTTTTTTTTTTTTTTTTTAAGTATTTTATTTTATTATTTTTAGAAAGAGGGGAAGAGAGAGAGGGAGAGACACATCAATGTATGGTTGCTTTTCACCCGCCTCCAGCCACAGACCTGGCTGGAGACCTGGCTTGCAACCTAGTTATGTTGCCTTGGCTGGGGAATTGAACCTGCGACCTTTGGGTTCGCAGGCCGGCACCTTATCCACTGTGCTACCAGCCAGGGCTGCCAGTCCCTTCTTGCCTGCAAAGTTTCTTTTGAGAAATCAGCTGGTAGTCTAATAAGAACCCCTCAGCTGATAGCCTAGTAAGAACCCCTTTGTAGGTAACTCTTCTCTCACGGCTTTTGAGATTCTGTCTTTAATGTTTGGCATTTTAATTATGATGTGTCTTGATGTGGTCCTGTATAAGTCTAGCTTGTTTGGGATGCTCTGTACTTCCTGGACTTGTATGTCTGTTTTCTTCACCAAGTTAGGGAAGTTGTTTTTTCATTTTTTTTACATATAATTCTCAGGTTCTCTTTCTCTTCTCCTTCTGGCACCCCTATGACTTGGATGGTGGCACATTTAAAGTCATCCCAAGGGTTCCTAAGCCTTCTTTCAAGTCTTGTTTCTTCATTCTGTACTGGTTGACTATTTATTTCTTCCTTATGTTCCAAATTGTTGATTTGAACCTCAACTTTCTTTCCTTTACCATTGGTTTTCTGTGGATATTTCTTCATTTAACTTAGCATAGCCTTTACTTCTTCCCTTATTTGTTTGCAGTACTCCATCATTTCTATGAGCATCATCACCAGTGTTTCGAACTCTACCTCTGTTAGGTTGTCTGTCTCCTCTCCTTTAGTTCTCTCTGGACCCTCAATCTCCCTGTTCTGTTTGGGCCATTCTTCTCTGTCTCCTCAACTTGAGAACCTCCTGTGTGTCTCTGTGTCTTAGGTAGAGCTGTCAGACCTGTTATTAGGGGTGGAGCATTAGGTATTAGTGTGGGGTGACCCATTTCACCACCTTGTGGTGCTGTACATGGGGGAGGGATCTGAGATGGAACAATGCTGCTTGCTCAGCATTTGCCCCTTTTCTAGGCACTTCTCCTGTTTCTTGTATGGGACTGGTGCCCCTCTAGCTGTTGCCCTGGTTGTGGTTCCCAGAGTGGGTGGGTTTGTGAACATTGCACTTTATGGGACTATGTCCAGCCAACTGAGTCACACTGGTCAGGGTTCAGTAATACGAAGTATTAGTTTACTATGGTGTTGGTTTTTACTTCTTTATAAATTCTGACTTTACAAGGTGCATGCAATACAGTGGCTAAATATTAGTAAAATAAAATACTACAAAAGTGTTATATGTTGAAATAAATTTATTCTTATATGTAAATATGTAAACATCATTATTGTGTAAATTGTTCAAAAAAGTCTCCATTTGTTGTAATAATAGACTCGATTTGACTTCAGAATCTTGAGCACGCTTTAATTAACTTTATCCAGGGATATCATCATGTTTTCAGTCTTAGCTTTAACAGCCTCTTCAGTGGAATGAGGTTGTTTATTAACTTCTCTCTCATAAATGCTGCATACATAACTGTCTAAAGGCTTTGCATCTGGTGAACTAGGCGGCCAGATTTCCTTTGACCAGAATTCAGGAACATTGATAATGAGAAATTCTTGCACCTCTTTGGCATTATGTGCCTGATGCACCATCTTGTTGGAAGATAAAATGACATCCATTTGCAACTTGCATCATTCACGGTGCAACAACTTCTCTCAAAATGTCAAGGTAAACATCAACAGTCACCTTCAAGCCTTTTGGAAACAAATGCACGGTCATGATATCTATCTCCTTCGTTGCTGACAACACCTAACGCCATCACTAGCAGGAAGTTTCATTTCCATGACAATTGTGACTTAATTAAGATTCTCACAGAGCCACTTATTTCTTCTGTTGACTGTTTGGTCCTGCTGAAAATTCTTTTCTTTGGAGAAGAAAATCAGTGGGTTTTTTCCTTTGAGATTTTTCCATTTTGTTAGCAGTTTCCTTGCATTTTCAAAGTGCCTTTCCTTTGTCTGCTGTCATAAACTGGCCTCTTCTCTAAGAGCATATGATTTGTATCTGCTATCTTAAACAATAATCTTGCAACCGGTTGCATCCAACCTATTCTCTTGCTATGGAGCACATTGACTTTCCTAGATCTTCATTGATGATCTCCTGGATTCTGTGTACAATATCTGAAGTTGTGCAAACCTTGCATACCTTACGCATTTTGCTTGTTGGGGTGGTGACGTCAGAATCAGTATCATACACCTTCTTCATGTTGTCCACTGTAGGTAAAGGGATGTTAATTGAAGTCCACTATTTCCTTAGCACTTCACCCTGCATGCATGACAGAAATTATGTTTGCTCTAACATTGAATTCCTTCAACATGATGATGGTTGCTCTCAGAAATTAATACTTTCTATCTGAAACAATGTTAAATTGTAACTTTAGAAACATTTTTTTAAAATTAAGAAGCATGTGAAATAAGGAGGTGCAAATTCGTTGCCAATTTATCGTGTACACCCTGTATACATATTTATCCAGTTCTTTCTCTCTCTCCATGAGTCTGGCAGATCAAAGTTTCTGGAAGCTGCTGCCGTCAGAACTCCCCATCTTGCTCTGAGCCCACATCTCTTTTTGTGTGTATTTCTGTATTAGTGAGTAGAGAAGGAGAAACACAACTGAAGGTATAGATAATCTATTTTAATTTGGAAATATCATGAAAGTAGAGCTTTGCATTCCAGTTGAAGCAGTATAAAATGCGTAACTTGGTGGAAGACAGGTTGAATTATCTTCACCATTCTATGGTTGCCCTCAGAACATCTGTGGAGATGTCTTACCCTTCTCTCTCTAGTAGCTATTTTCTTGGAATGTGTCAGAGAGCAATCCATTCTATTTGTAAACAGCCCAAGTTGTGGCTTAACTTTAAAGGCAGTAAAATTCATAAACTTACACTTTTACTTATGTATGTTTCAGCATATTTTTGTTTTAATGTCTATTGTAAATAGATTTCTAATTGACAAACTGCAATCTAGATGGAAATGGTTTAGTTTTTATTAATGTAAAATTTTAGGGGAATTTGAAAGGAACATCAACATGTTAAAGATTTGTAATCCTCAGTTTCTTTTCTGTAGGTTTATATGCAAAACGATAAGCATGTACAGAACTATTTGTGATCTAAATCACATTTTAATGGTTTAAACATAGGTTAAGGATATTGTTTACATTATGTTATTTCTCAAATTTCTTTTTAAATTGAAGAATAATATTCACATAGGAAAGGGAACATGTCAGCATTATTGTAGTATGTGGCTCAACAAAGTATCACTAAAGAAAGGTCCCCATTTAATTACAACTTGGGCAAAGAAATAGCCTGTTTAACAGCATAGCAGAGTGCACTCTCACCCCAGACTAGGAGATAGTACATATCCACTCTTGTTTGCTCCTGTGGTCTTAGAATTTCTCTGATGTTCAGGTGTTTTTGAACTTTATATGTTTGGTGTCATACTATTTTGTGAGTAGTTTTAGAGAAGGGGAGAATCATTTACATTACATTTGGCTAGTTCAGAAAAATTCATTGTTAAATGGTTTTTATGATGTTTCATATAACGGCTAAATTACAAGGTACGCATCCAGTCTGCTGATTGTGGACATTGCGTTCCTGCAGTAAATTCTTGAACTTTTTTTTTCTTTTTTTGTGAGTATATGCATGCGTCTCTATTGTATATATACACCTAGGAGCAGAACATTCTACTTTCTACTTTAATATATGATCCCAAACTATATTTCAAAATAGTGTGCCAATTTACACTTTAATTAGAAGAGTATGAGACTTAACTTGGCTTACACCTATTTGGATTTTCTATTTATTGTCCTTATGATAACTCTTTATAAACAAATTTTTAATTTTAATTTCACCCTATTTAACATTTTAGTGTTTGCATGTATTCTGCATTATAAATCTTGCCCCCTTTCAAGAACATGAAAATAGTGTGCTGTATTCTCTTGTAGAAGCTCGTTGTTTATAATGTATAGGTAATTCATTTTGTTGTTATTTGGTAAGGGTTGTTTGATTCCCTCAACCCCCATATGGGTATCTAATTACTTGGCATTATTTATGGAGGTACCTTAAATTCATTGTTCTACAGTGCCATCTTTGTCACATAAATTAAGTATTCATATGCATGAGTCTTTCTAGATTGGTACTTTTGACGAATTTATAGGAATTTTCTCATTCTATTTGACAATGTGTTAATTACTATGGCTTTACAATTAATCTTAATACATGATACCAGCTTTTCTAGTTGTATCTTGTTATGGTCTTATGTGTTACTTACTGTTTGTATTTTGTTTATTGGCTGTTGGCTGTTTACATTTCCATATAATTTTCAGAATCAATTAGTCTTAAAGTTACACTAGAATATAGTTTATAATTGTACTGAGTTTGTAATTATTTTAGGGAGTAGCATTTTTTACAATATTAATTTTACCTATGAAGATGACATACATACCTTCATTATATAGATCATTTAAAATTTTTCCCAGTAAAATTGTATGGCATTCTGGATAGAAATCTTGTGTATATTTTGTTAGGTTTATTCCTATGTTATTTTCTGGTTGCATTGTAAATATATCTTAAAATTTTTGTTTACTCATGATTTGTTTCTGGTATGTAGAAATACATAATTTTATGTGCAGACTTTGTATCTACTAATATTAAAGTCATTAATTTTAATTTGTGGTTTGAAATTTTCCTATGGATAGACACAGCATTTCTGAATAACGGGCTTTAAATCTTGTTTTCTAAGATAATTCATTTCCTTGCTTTATTGTGCTGACTAGGTCCTATACTAGAGTGTTTAATAGAAGTCATGGGTATGGCCATTTTAACTCATTCCCGTTTGCAGAGAGAAAGCTTTCAGCATCTCATTGATTATGAATTTTCTGCTGTTCCATGTGGATATCCTTTTTCATATTAAGGAGTTTTCCCTCTATGTATTTCTATTTTGAATGTTGCTTCGACTGAACAAAGAATGATATCCAGTTATTTTTGTATTTATTGAGCTGATTATATGATTACTTTCCTTTATTCTTAGTGGTTGAGTTGCTGTGATTATAGTAAACTTGGTCATACCCTGTTATTGTTCTTTATGTATTGTTAGATTTGATTTGCTGATACTTTGTTTAGAATTTTTGTGTTCATCATCATGAATGAGAGAGGCCTAAACCTTGACTTTCTCCCAGTGCCTTTTTGTTAGGTTTTGAAGGCAAGGTTACATTGAACTCATATAACAGCTTGGGACATTGTTCCTCTTTTTCTATTCTCTCTTGTTTTCTGTTCTTTCTTGAGTTTCCGTAAGATTGCTGTTTTGCCTTGAAATTTTTGGTAGCATCTAAGGTGAAGCACTCTGGTTCTGGAATTTCTTTATCTGGAAATTTTTTAAAAACTTTAATTTTAGAGAGAGAGGAAGGGAGGGAGAAAGAAAGGAAGAGAAACATTAATGTGTGGCTGCCTCTCACTCACCCCCAACTGGGGATCTGCTCCGCAACCCAGGCATGTGCCCTGGCTGGGAATTGAACCAGCAGCCCTTTGGTTCACAGGCTGGCACTGAATCCACACCAAGCCAGGGGTATATGGAAGATATTTTAAATTATCCAGCCACTTTTATAGTTAAAGGTTTATTCATGTTTTCTGTTTCTTCTTGTGTCTTGTTTTGGTAGTCATTTGGTGTCATAGTTTCACTAGTGTTCTGCCAATTTTGTTTGTCTTGTGAAAGAAGAAACTTTCCCTTGGATTTCTTTATGTTCGTTTCTAGTTCATTATATATACTCAAATGTAACATATGTATATGTAGTTACCTTCCATTTTCTTGCTTAGTATTTTGTAATTTCTTTTTTTCTTTTTTTTTTAAATGTTTGTTTTTCTTTTTTCTTTCTTTTTTTTTTTTAAGATTTTATTTCATTATTTCCAGAAAGAGGGGAAGGGAGAGAGGCAGAGAGGGAGAGAGGCATCAATGTATGGTTGTCTTTCACCTGACTCCAGCCACAGATCTGACTGGAGACCTGGTTTGCAACCTTGTTATGTGCCCTGGCTGGGGAATTGAACCTGCAGCCTTTGGGTTTGCAGGCCGGCGCCTTACCCACTGTGCTACCAGCCAGGGCTATTTTGTAATTTCTTGATGATGGATTTGTAGATTATTGTTTGTAGCCTTTTTCCGTTTTCTTAACACGGTTTACCCTTGAATAACATCAGTTCAAACTGCACAAGGCATTCTACATGGATTTTTTGCAATAAATATATGGACAGTCCTCCATCCCACTGTTTTTTAAATAATTTTTTATGAAGTTATTTTTAAAAAAGATTTTATTCATTATTTTTAGAGAGAGGGGAAGGGAAAGAGGCAGAGAGGGAGAGGGACATCAATGTATGGTTGCCTTTCATCTGCCTCCAGCCGTGGACCTGGCTGGAGACCTGGCTTGCAACCTGGTTATGTGCCCTGGCTGGGAATCAAACCAGCGACCTTTAGGTTCACAGGTTGGCACCTTATCCACTGTGCCATCAGCCAGGGCTTCACTGGGTTTCATATCCAAGGATTAGACCAACCTTGAATCAAAAATAGAATTTTTATTTGTGGACGCAGAGGCCTCTGTGCATTGTTCTACACCATTTAATGTAAGAACTTGAACACCTGAGGGTTTTGATTGGGGGAAGTGTCATGGATCCAATCCCAAGGGACAATGAGGAGTCAAAAGTTACACTCTTTTTTCCCTACTCTATGAGGGTCAGTGCCCATAATCCCCATTGTTTAGGGGTCACCCATAGTATAGTGTACTTATGGCTATAAATTTCCTTTAAGTACAATCAGAACTGTTGAAAATTAGTATTTCCATTTGTATTCCTTCCATTTTATCTTCTGATTTTTACTGACTTTTTTCCTCAACCCATATATTATTTAGAAGTATGTTTTCTAGCTTCCAAAAAAATTGGTTGTTTTTTTGTTTTGTTGTTGTTGTTACTGATTTCTTCAGTTCTATTTAGAGAGCACTGTTATTTTAATTCTTTGTAATTTGCTGAGACGAGCTATGTGATCAATTTGTAAATACTACATGTGCATTTGAAAATAATGTGCATTCTGCAGGTATTGGCTATAGAGGTTATATATTTCAGGGCAAGGTTATTAAAAGCTTTCGTAAAATTTTTATATACTTAGTAATGTACTCTTATCAGTTATTGAAAAATATAAATCTCCTATAACTGTGGATTTGTCTCTTTTTCTTTATATTTTGTGCATTTTTTAAGATTGTTAAGTACGTAAAATTTAGAATATTTCCTAAAAAGTTGATTCTTTCTATTACTAGAAAATGACCCTCTTTTTCCTTAATAATACTTTGCATTATTATACTCTTGGCGTGTTTCTTTTGGATATTTTTTGCATGGTACTCCCCCCCCTCCCATAGACTTTTTGTGTCCTTTTTACTGAAGGTGTATCTTGCAAGCAAGCACGTAGCTGGGTTTTATTTATTTGTAAGATTTTGTTTTTTAATTCATTATTTTTAAAGAGAAGGGCAGGGACGGAGGAAGAAAGGGAGAGAAAGAGAAACATCAATGTATGGTTGCCTTTCATCTGCCTTCAGCTATGGATGTAGGTTGCAGCCTGGTTATGTGCTTTGACTTGGACTGGAACCAGTAACCTTTGAGTTTGTAAGCCGGCACCTATCCACTGAACCACCAGCCAGGGTTGTTTTTTGTTTGTTTGTTTCTGTTTTTTTTTTTAAATTAAAAGTTTATTGTAGAAAGGTAGGGGGTGGGGACAAAGAAATGTCAGGCTATTGTCCCACTTACTCATTTATTCATTGTTGATTCTTTTTTTTTTTTTTTTTAAGATTTTATTAATTACTTTTAGAGAAGGGCAGGGAGGGAGGAAGAAAGGGAGAGAAACACCAGTGTATGTTTGCCTTTCACCTGCCTCCAGCTACGGACCTGGCTAGAGACCTGGCTTGCAACCTGGTTATGTGCCCTGGCTGGGAATTGAACCAGCCACCTTTGAGTTTGCAGGCTGGCACCTATCCACTGAGCCACCAGCCAGAGCTCATTGTTGATTCTTGTATGTGCCCTGACCAGGGATCAAACCCCACAACCCTGGCATATTGGGATGAAGCATTAACCAATTGAGCTTAACTGGCTAGGTTTGTTTTATCTTTTTTTTTTTTTTTTAGTTTAATGTATTTTAATAGCAAACTTACAGGAACAGCACAGAAGACAGACAACATTAAAAACATGTACTTGCATGTAGGACAACTCAGTTAGAAAAGTATAGTGAATGGATGGAATCTACTGTATGATAAAAATGCTACAAACACCATTTAGTTGCCATCAATAAGAAATTTACTTGTTTTA
>PVIW01009479.1:5916-20240 GCA_004026585.1 Noctilio leporinus
CATCCATCCCCTTTTTGCTCCCCTCTGTCCCCCTCCCCACCCATCCATTCCCCCCAAAGTCAATCCCACCTATTGTCCATGTCCATGGTTCCTTTATACTAGGTTCTTGTCTAAGCTGTTCCCCTTTCTTGCCTCTGCCTCCCGACTCCCCCCTCCCCCCAATCCCTTTTCCCCTGACCACTAAAGGCCTATTCCTTGTATTCATATACTTGGTTCTGTTTTGCTTGTTGTTAGTTTTGCTCATTATTGTCCCGTAATGGGTGAGATCTTATGATATTTGTCCTTCACTGACTGGCTTATTTCACTAAGCATAATACTTTCCAGTTCCATCCATGTTGTTGCAAAGGGTACAAGTTCCTTCTTTCTTTCTGCTATATAGAATTGCATTGTGTAAATGTACCAGAGTTTTTTGATCCAATCATCCACTGATGGGTACTTAGGCTGTTTCCAGCACTTGGATTATAAATAGTGCCGCTATGAACATAGGTGTGCATAGGTTCTTATGAATTGGTGTTTCAGGATTCTTTGGGTATAGTCCAAGTACTCTTAAAAGAACTCACAAACTGGCTCACAGACAGGCACACATCCTGGGCTCAGGAGAAAGAATGGTGGCTTGAAGGATGACAGAGTTAGACAGGGAAAGACTCAGTTGTGTGGCTTCAAGGAAAGGACTAGAGGAATAGCCAGCCACCAAGAGTCCTTCTCTTGCACCACCGGAGAATGCCATCCTTTCTGGGTCGAGTACTACCTCCACACAGCATTAGCCTGGTGAGCTAGGCTAGCCCCACCCTGCTATTCTACTCACATCTATAAGCTCTGCTAGCAGCAACTAGCCTTGGCCCATGTTGCAGTGTTTCATTAAAAATCTCAAAAAATGCCGGGCAAGCTTGGGGGTGGTGCCAGGGACACAGAGGGAGAAACTGAGCTGTGTGGCTTTAGGGCTAGGGCCATGGTGTCACATAACAGACAGGTGCCACCTTTCCTGTGTTAAGGTCCTCTTTCCATACATTAGCCAAGGAAACTGTACTAACTTCCCCTTGACAAATCCCACAGGCTGTGCCCTGCCCTACATGTTCAGGGCTATAGGCTCTGCCAGTGGCAAACAGCATGGGCCCACACTGCTATCTTCCTTAAAAAACTATCTAAGAATTCAAGGAAGTTCAAGGGGTGTCAGAGACATACAGAAAGAAGTAGAGCTGAGCGGCTTTGTGGAGAGGGCTCTTTCAGTGTTCAACAGGCACCAGTGTTGCTGTGCAAACTCTCCATCCACAAGGCAAACTCATAATCTGTTTTAGCCTGCTGACCCTACCAGCTCCACCCTAACCCCATAAGACCCCACCCCACCATGGAGGTCCCCAGGACTCAGCAGGTAGGTGATGGATGGCCTCAAGGTACCCTGAGACTTTTGCTGAATGCCCTTTGACCCAGCATTGGTGGTGAGTTTGAATATATATATTCGCCTGGTGAACACCGCTCACCCTTGCCTGGTGAATCCCTGAGTACTTGCCTCACACAATTTACATAATACCCGAATGAATACCTGCCTCACACACTTTACATAATGCCTGAGACTAACAAACAACCAGCAGGTGGCAAAAGGCAAGAAATGATACCACCACAGAAATATAGAACATTGTAAGAAAATAACGTGAACAATTATGTACTAGATTACTGGACAACCTAAAAGAAAAAACTAAATTCTTAGAAATATATAATCTTCTACAACTGAATCGGAAAGAAACAGGCAGACCAATTATGGTAACAAAAGTTAATCAGTAATCAGAAAACTCCCAACAAACAAAGGTCCAGGACCAGATTGCTTCACATTAATTTTATGAAACATTTAAACATCTATCCTTGTCCAACTAATCAAAAAAAGAAGACTCATTCTACAAGGCCGACATTACCAATGTACCAAAGCCAAAGACACGACAAAAAAAATTACAGGCCCCAATATCCATATATATATATATATATATATATAGAGAGAGAGAGAGAGAGAGAGAGAGAGAGAGAGAGAGAGAGAGAGAGATAGGTGGCCGAGAGTAGATTTATAGTTGTGAATACATGAAAGAATTTAATACTGAATCATTATTTATTATTTTATTATTTTCCATACAGACACTTCTAAACCTACTTTTGCCCATTAATATATGTACTACATTTTCTTTTTCCATTCATCTGTTGATGGACACCTAGTTTGTTTTCATATCTTGGTTAATGTAAACAATTCAGAAATGAATATAGGGGTTCATTTATCTTTTCTAATTAGATTTTTCTTTTTCTTTTTTTGGATTAATACCAATAAGTGGAATTACTGGAGTAGTATTTTTCACTTTATGAGCAATCTTTATACTGTTTTACATAGTGGTTGCACTAATTTACAGTTCCAATAGCAGTGCAGTTTCCCTTTTCTGCATATCTTTGCCAACACTGTTATTGTTTTATTTTGCTAATAGCCATTTTGACAAGTGTCAGGTAGTATCCCACTGTGGTTTTGATTTTAATTTTCTGGATAATGAGTGATACTGAGTATCTTTTCACATGTCTGGTAGCCATGTGTATGTTTTCCTTGAAGAAAAGTCTGTTCATGTACTCTACCCTTTATTTAATTGGATTTTTTGTTCTTGATAGTGACTTGTAAGAGTTTTTTAGATATATATTTTGGATCTTAACCCCAAATTGAATATATTATTTGCAAATATCTTCTCCCATTGAGTATATTGCTGTTTTATATTGTTGATGGTTTCCTTTACTATGCAAGAACATTTTAGTTTGATAAAGTCTCATTTGCTTATTTTTTGTTGTTGTTGCTTTGTGTCCATGGAGTCATATACAAAAACAAAAATTACTAAGATGGATGTCAAAGAATTACTGCATATGCTTTCTTTGAGCTTTATGGTTTCAGGTCTTTTATTTAAGACTTTAATACATTTTGATTTTATTTTTGTATATGATGCAAGAAAGTGGTTTAGGTTTATTATTTTGTTTTTGCATCTGTCCAGTTGTCAATTATTAAACACCATTTATTAAAGAGACTTTTTCCTATTGTATAATTTTTCCTCCTTTGTTTTAGATTGACTGTAAAAGTACAGGTTAATTTTGGGCTGACTTTTCTGTTGTGTGTGTCTGTTTTTGCAGCAGTATCACACTGTTTTGATTACTACAGCTTTGTAATAGTTTAAAGTTAGGAACATCATACCACCAACTTTTTGTTTCTCTAATTTTTTTTTGGCTATTTCAGATCTTCTTTGGTTTCATATAAATTTTAGTATTACTTGTTCAAGTTCTGTGAAAAATGCCATTGGTATTTTGCTAAAGATTGCATTGAATCTGTAGATTGCTTTGGGCAATAGGGTATTTTAAAAATGTTAGTTTTTCTAATCCATGAGCACAGTATATTCTTCGATTTATTTGTATCCTCTTCAGTTTCTTTAACTGACATCTTAGTTTTTGGAGTTCAATACTTTTATCTTCTTAATTATATTTATTCCTTGATATTTTATTATTTTTGATGTATGGGATTATTCTTTTTGTAAACAGGATTATTCAATTTCTCTTTATGCTAATTTGTCATTTGTGTATGGAAATGAAACAGATTTCTGATATTAATTTTTTATCTTGCAACTCATTTATTAGTTATTATAGTTTCCTGTTGTAATCTCTAATACTCTCTACGTATAGTATCACATTATCTAGAATAATTGACAATCTCTTTCTTTACAACTGGTTACCTTATATTACTTTTTAAACTTTTATTTATTGATTTTAGAGTGAGAAAGGAAGGGTTGAGAGAGAGACATTGATTTGTTGTTCTACTTGTTTACGCATTCATTTGGTTGTTTTTTTATTTGCCCTGCCTAGAGATTGAACCCACAAACTTGCCATATGGGATGATGCTCTATCCATCTGAGCTATGCAGGTAAAGGGCTTTATTTCTTTTCTTGTCTGATTGTTATGGCAAGGCCTTCCAATACTATGCTGAATTAGAGTGGTGAGAGAGGGTATCCTTGTTGTATTTCTAATCTTAGAAAAAAGGCTTTCAGCTTTTCACCATGAGAATGGTGTTACCTGTGGGTCTGTCATATGTAGGCTTTATTATATTGAGGTATGTTCTGTCTGTGCTCACTTTGTTGAGATTCTTTTTTATCATTAATGGATACTGAATTTTGTCAAATGTTTTTTCTGCATTTATTAAAATAATTATATGGGATGGGGAGGGGGACAGAGGGGAGCAAAAAGGGGATGGATGTAATACAACAACAATAAAATTAAAAAAAAAAGTGAAAAAAAAAACTGTAAAAAAAAATAATTATATGATTTTACCTTTCATTTTATCTTTTCTATCACACTGATTGATTTGTGGATAATGAACCATCCTTGCATTTCTAGAAAAAAATCCCACTTGACCATAGTGTATGATATTGTCAATGTGTTGCTGAATTTAGTTTGCTAATATTTTGTTGAGGATTGTGTGTGTGTGTGTGTGTGTGTGTGTGTGTATATATATATATATATATATATATATACATACACTACATACATATATACTACAATGGAATACTACTCAGTCATGTGGAGAATGAAATCTTGTCACTTGCTACAATATGAATGGACCTAGAGCAGGGGTCCTCAACTCCCAGGCTGCAGACCCAGGCCACACAGAGGAGGCAAGCAGCAGGGATGCAAGCAAAGCTTTGCTGGCATTACCACATGAGCTTGCCTGAGCTCTGCCTCCTGCCCCACCCCTTGGCAACCTTCCCCATCCATGGAAAAATTGTCTTGCATGATACCAGTCCCTGGTGCCAAAAAGGCTGGAGACTGCTGACTAGAGGGTATTATGTTAAGTAAAGTAGGACAGAGAAAGAAAAATGCCATGATTTCACTTATATATGAAGTCTAGAACGCAAAATAAATTAGCAAACAAAAGAAAACATAAACTCACAGATACAAAGAACAAATAGATGGTTGCCAGAGCGGAACAGGGAGAGGGACTGGGTGAAAAACAGGAAGGAGATTATGAAGTACAAACTTCCCACTATTACAAATGGTAGACAGATACAGTATACAAGGAACAGAATCAATAATATCATAATAACTATGTATGGTAACAGATGGTCATTAAACTTATTACACTGATCACTTTGTAAAATATAGAAAGGTTGATTCACTATGTTGTATACCTGAAATTAACATAAGATTGTATGTCCACTATAATTGAAAATAAAATTAAAAATAAAATTTAAAAACTAAAATCCAAATTTCAAAAATCCTCAGATTTCAAAGAGAAAAAAATCTATTAGATACAGTCACATTCATATATCAAATTAACAAATTAATTCTTGGTTCATATTTTTTTAAATTTTGTTTTTGTTTTAGTTTTTCATGATATCTTTACAACCCTCCATCCCCAAATTTAAGAAGAAAAATTATGAAGGACCATTACAAAAAACCTATGTGGTGGTTATGAGATAAACAAAAGATTATCTTTTCCCTCTTCATTTCAGATACAAGGTTGTACTTGATATTTTTTTATTTCAACCTCCAGAAAATACTCTCTTAATTCTGAGTATTTAATCAATTTAATGTAATGAGAAGCTAGGACAATAATGTTAGGACAATAATGTACAGCAATTTCTAGTATGCATTAATATAAATAATTAGGAAAATAATCTGCCATCTTCCTTTCAAAATTGTAAAACTTTATGGTATCCTACCTATACTGATCCATACTTAAATGCAGTCTTTGCTACCATATATCCTATGCAATTCCAATTAGTGCTGTTTCAAGTATACAGTACTGACCTATACACTGAAAGACTACTTTTTCCCCAAAGAAAACTCTTACTTATATCAATATTGCCCCAAATAAAAGTTTTTCCAAGTTCTGTTATCACCCTGAATATATTTACAATTTTTTAAAAATATAAAATCAACAAAGATCAAATTAGATACCTACTGAACACATAAAGCCCAATATGGAATGTTCAGTTACTCCTCCCTCAATAGTACTATCAAGAGGAAATTGGTATAGGAGTAAAAAAATTATTTTCAATGTATTATCATTGGAAGTACATGGCACTGAGAATCAGGAGGCTAGGGTTCTAGCTCCATCTCTTCAATTTCTTTTAACCAGGACAAGTCACTTTCCTCCTATAGGCAATATATTCTTAATATACCAGTGAGGAGTTTAGACTAGAAGATCTCCACAAATCATCAAGAATTAGCATTCTAGCCCTGGCTGGTAGCACAGTGGATAAGGCGCTGGCCTACGAACCCAAAGGTCGCAGGTTCGATTCCCCAGCCAGGGCACATAACAAGGTTACAAACCAGGTCTCCAGTCAGGTCTGTGGCTGGAGGCAGGTGAAAAGCAACCATACATTGATGTCTCTCTCCCTCTGCCTCTCTCCCTTCCCCTCTTTCTAAAAATGATTAAATAAAATCTTAAAAAAAAAAAAAATTAGCATTCTACCTTTTTGGAAGAGAAAAAAAGAGGGTGTGGTATGAACACCAATGTAGTATATAAATGGTACCTCCAAGTATGCTAAAACCCATGGAAAAGGTGAATATCTCAGTCATGTCTATTATCCTCCTCTTGTCCTTCTTTCTTCCCACCATCTTTTCTATCCTACAATTCACAACCCTATCTCAGCCTCACAATATAAAGATGGTCTCTATCACTAAGAAAAGTGTTCTCTCTGAAATCTTATAATTCAAATATTTATATATTGTCTCAAAGAAATCCAAGCTTACCATTTATATAATTACTTCAAAGAAGGGTGGCAAAAGCAGAATGGGAAAAGATGTCAAGTTTGAGAACTTGAGTAGCAAGACCATATTTTTCTGGTTCAAACAGAACAAAACAAATTTATAACACATAGAACTGCAAACTAAATTTAAAATGATGAGTGACACAAAATTTAAAAAGAAAACTATTTAGTGGTGGAGGTAAATTGATTATGAAAAAAAGTGATCACTCCACATAAAGATTATTCACATTTCATAGGTCAAGTATTCACATGTATGTATTTATAACAGAAGAACAGGAAAGATCACCAAAAGATGAAAATGAGATAATATATTGTAAATTCATAAAGGTCTACTTGATGTTTATTAAATAAGTAAAAAAAAAGATCATGAGTTAAACAATGGGCTAGTACAGTGCTATATATTATATTCTGCCTGCTAGTGATTAGTTCCAGAAGGGATACATGTCTCAGTAATAGCAACAAAAATCACTTCAGGATTTCTAGTAAAATATTAGAGAATAAATTATTTTTATTGGATTTGAAGCTGAATTTACCTCATGGAGAAAATCTATCAACTTCAAACCAACATGCTTGAAGCATAGTCTTCTCCCTGTGGCTTTCAATTTGTGAGTACTATTAAGTTTATTTTTGTGCTTAAGCTGGTGTATTACTGACTTCTTTGAATAATACAACTAGGCAATCTTTATGTATACTTGGCTTTCTGACTGATTAAATGAGTTATAAAAGATAATTTAGTATTATAACCCTTGATATAAAAAATAGCAAGATACAAAGTAATAAATGTTAAAAATAGACTAATCCATAGGTTGATATAATAGGAAAATTATTCTTGGGTCATAAATATCAAGTGTTATATGATAATACTCTAATACAAAACTATGAAAAAGAGAAGACAGCTAAAATACAGCTGGAAAGGGTTTTAAGGTAATAAATAGGAGTTTAAAAGTTGTCCAAAGAAATGTATAATACTAGTTGAGTGTTCTAAAGAATTCTAGTTCTAGTTTGTACTCTAATATGTGCAAAAATAACCTATGAGTCTATTAAAATGCATATTCCAAGTATCACACTGAAGAGACAACTGTTTCTTTTTATTAAAAAATCTTCCAATTATAAATGAACCTCAATATAGTATTTTTAGATAAGTAGTATAGTGGTTAGACACTTATATAACTAACAATGTGATTTCCACAGTAAGTTTACTCTCCACCTGGCACCACACATAGTTTTTATAGTATTATTGACTATATTTCTTTAGGCTAAATTTTACATCCCCCTAAATATTTATTTTGTGTTTTTTTCAATTACAGTTTACATTCAATATTGTTCTATATTAGTTCCAGGTGAATAGCATAGTAGTTAGACATTTACATAATTTACAAAGTGATCCCCATAAGTCTAGTAACCAGCTGGCACCATACATAGTCCTTACAATGATTCACTATATTTCTTATTTATTTCTTTATACCCCCCATGAATATTTTGTAAGTGCCAATCTGTGCTTCTTAATCCTCTCGGTCTTTTCACACAGACCACCCAACCCTACCGTATCTGGCAATTCAGTTTTTTTCTCTGCATCTAAGAGATTGTATCTCTTGTTTATTTTGTTTTTTAGATCCCACATAGTAATGAAAAGATACAGTATCTATCTTTCTCTCTGACTTATTTCACTTGGCATAATACCCACTAGGTCCATCTATGCTGTTGCAAATGGCAAGATTTAACTCCTATTCAATGCTGAGTACTATTGCATTGTATATGTGCCACTTCTTTTTCCAATCATTCACTGATGGCCACTCAAGTTGTTTCCATATCTTGGCTATTGTATACTAAATATCCTTCCTTGGAGAGACAATTTTACTAACAAATGTAGAATAGATGACCATGCCCACATACCTCTTCCCTTACTCCAACAAATGGAGATGAGCCAGGAAGAGACCATGAAAAAGAACATTGTTTCATAGTAGAGAAAGTTTGTCTTGGTTTGTGAAATATTTTTAAAATAAAACAATTTGTTAAAAACAAGATTTTCAGTCATTTGCTTGCAGTAGCAACCTTTGTGCTGCACTTTGATAAAACTAGGATTCTGGTAAAAATAAAAGTGAATGCAGAGCATATCAAGCATACTAAAGATATTGTTGTTTATGAAGTATTAGTTTCAGGGGTGTGTTTTGTGTGTGTGTGAATGTCATGTGTATTGGGAGATGATATAACAGTATCTCTTACTATGGGTCACAGTAACAAAAGTCTGAAAGTTATTGGCTTAAATAGAGCAAGAAAATGGTCTAATATAGAATGTTTCAAGTCAGATCTTTAAGAAGAAGTCTTCTGCTGAACTATGAAAAACTCTATGGGGAGGAATCATTAAGATCTTGTAAGAACGGGTTTTACTTTTGGAACAATTTCAGAGACCTATAGGACACCTAGAGAAAAATAAAGTCATGAAAATAGTAATTATCAACTTCATATATTTTAATGTAAAAAATAATTTTAACTGGTATGTTTTTACCCACAGTCTCAGATGCCAGTGAAAGCCTTACCTGAAAGTGTCTTTTGGTAAGACACACACTGATGTCTCCACAAAGAAATAGCAGATCTTTCTCGATTCTGTAGTCCATTTAGTCTTTCTGCTAGCCCGCCTCTGTTTAATGAATTATAATGTGTTAAATTTACTTAAAAGAAAAGCTTCAGAATAGTTGTGACATTTATATTTCACACCTTCCAGGTACAGACAACTAGTTAAAACATTCAAATTTAAATTTATTTGACATTACATTCTCTTCCTAAAGGCCCAATCCTCCTAGGTCAGTAATCACTTTTTAAAGATTTCTTGGAAGCTCAGTTTTCTGATCCTTAGGAATATAGGCTACTCTCAGAGCAGTTTGACTTCTTTCATTCTCCTTAGCTTATTTATTCCACAAACATGTACAGACTACCTGTTTTCTGTTATACCTAGCAGAGTGCTAGGTGTATAAAAATACAACAAGTTATGCTACTGAGGCAGAGAGAGACTTATAATCTGCTCAGCAGACAGTGGTAAACAGTTAAATGTTAAGTTGGTTCAGAGCTTTGGTCAATAATAAAACCTAACAGGCAGAACATTTCTATAAGAGAATTTAGGTATGGGCTCACTGTTCTAATAAAAGAGATAACTGTATTAATCACAAATACACAATAAGAATAAATAGGACAATTTCCATGTATTGCAGGTAGATAACTGATAACTATGGACATTGAGGCACTTTACAAAACTCTGCTTATCAATTAATACATATATATTAAATTATATATTTAAATACATATAAACATATATTATATATATATTTTTGGGTCATAGAAGTCAGCAGTTCCTATAACAGTTATAATCTCAACTAATCAAGATTAGTTGTTAATTACCAATATGATACATGCTACATATTTTATTACTATATTATAGGACTATGAATCAGTTCACTAATCATCTTATTAAATTATCTCATTCTATTTTAATAATATCCCTTTAAAGTAAAAAGAACATGTATTAATACCTATCTCACAGATGATATATCAGAGTTTGGAGAGAGGTTAAGGAAATTCACCAAAATTACATACCTAGCCAGATGAGGAAATAGTTGTTGAAACCAGAAAGGACCTAGCACAGTGCTTAGCATTCAAAACATGTTAAGTCATTAGTATTAATGATTATTTTAAAACAATTTAAAAAAACTTATTTATTTTTAAAGATTTTATTATTTTTAGAGAGAGGTATAGGGGGAGAGACAAAGAGGGAGAGAGACATCAATGTATGGTTGCCTTTCACCTGCCTCTAGCTACAGAGCTGGCTGGAGACCTGGCTCGCAACCTGGTTATGTGCCCTGGCTGGGAATCAAACCAGCGACCTTTGGGTTCGCAGGCCAGGGCCTTATCTACCATGCCACCAGTCAGGGCTATAAAAATGATTTTTAATTGTACCCTATGCTCTTTCAAAAATAATTTAAATATTTTATTTTAATACACATTATATATTATCACTACTACCTACATTGTTATCTCATAGGCACTCGTTTTCCTCTAAGCACTGTTTCTGAGTACGTGTGTGTGTGCATGTGCAATATATAACAGCAAATTTTTAAAAATTCTCATAACAAACATGTCAAAGAACCTCTACTTAACATATGGAAATTTTTTCCTATCATTATGTTTATGTGAAGTAACTCATACATACTCCAGCTCTAATCAACGCTATGAAAGTAGGTACTGTCATCCTTATTTTACAGATGATAAACTGAGGCCCTGAGGCATTAGGAAAGACAGCTGATGTGTAGAAGAGCTGGATGCACACATAAGCAGTCTGGCTCTAGAATTTACAAGCTTAACCTTAATGATATACCTATTACACAGGTGGCAAACACAAGGCCCGTGACCTTGTTTTATCTGGCCCAGCACCTTGTTTCTACCAGGCTCGCTTAACTGTTAAGTAGTTACATTTATACAGTCCTAAAATTACATTTGGCCCTTTGAAGGTAATCAGAGGCTGATGTGGCCCCTGGTGAAAAGGAGTTTGATGTCCCTGCCTTACTGTCTCAAAAAGCTCTACTTAAAAATATAATAAACACAAGAAAAACTGCAATACAGTTGTATTTCCACAATGATCTGGACAATTATTTTAACATATGGTTTTCTTCAAGCCTATAACTTTAGAGAGAAGAAAAAAGAAAAAAACACAATCTGAAAGGATATGGTTAAAGTGAAGTTCTATATCGCACAAATAAACTGTAGAAACTATAGGGCTAAAGGTAAAAAGTAAGAATAAAAATAAGTTAAGAACAGTGATCTACATGTGCAAGTATCTGGGGCCCTAAAACAGAATCAGAATTTTATGCTTACTTTTAAACATTAAAAATTACACTGGTCCCACACACAATACCTTTGCTCCAACTTGCCCAGAGAATTCCTGCAGGTAATTCTGATCAGATGCACCAGAATTTAGGAATGTAACCACCATGATCTCTAATAAACAATTTATCATTCTAGTATAAATGTATTTGCATTAAAAAAAATTGATTTGGAGGGGTGTCAGCTGGGATGGGAAAGGGGAAGGGGAAGGTACAGGGATTAAGAAGCATAGTTGGTGGGTGCAGAATAGACAGGGAGATGTTAAAAATAGTACAGGAAAAGGTAAAGCCAAAGAACTCACATGCATGACCCATGGACATGAACTAAGAGAGGTGAGATTGCTGAAGGGAGAGGGGTGCTGAATGGAGGAGAGCAAAGAGAAAAGAAATTGGGACAAATGTAACAGCATAATCAATTAAAAACAAAAACCCAGGAGAGGAGGAGCAAAGCAGGGGAGCAGTTTAGTCAAGGAACTAGTATGGAAGAACTATGGTCATGGATAACAAGTGGGATTGAATTTGGGGGGAGTGGGTGGGTGGGGAAAGGGACAGATGGAAGGAAAAAGGAGATGGATGTAATAAAACAACAATAAATTACATTAAAAAATAAACAGATGAATAAATGATAGAGATATTATAAAAAAATAAAATAAAAACAAAAACCCCACATCTAAAAAAAAAAAAAAAAAAAATCAGAGGACATTCAAGATGACAGCAGATTGGGTGGATATTACACTCATATCTTCCCAGGATCAAACTGGAATTACAATTAAAATATAGAACCATCAATCTGAATAACCACCTGAAGACTTGCTGAATAGTAAAACCAATGATTTACATAAGAAGCCACTTTAAGACTGGTAGGAAAGGCCAAAAAGGGCTGGCCCCGCTCCCACAGGCAGCAGTTGACAGATATTTCAGTTGTAAAGATTACCCTGGAGGAGCATGGGGTCTCAACCCCACAAAAGGCTCCCCAGCCCATAGCACCAGAGCCAGGAAGAAGCACCCACATAACATCTGGCTATAAAAGCCAGCAGAGATTCTGTCTGCCAGAAACAGAGAGAGGTCTGCTAGACACAGTGGCACTCTCCTAACAGACCAATGCACAAAATCTCATTCATAACTACTCACCCTGGGCTCCTGGAAAGGAAGAGCAGAGCAGATTAGAGTTTTGTGAGAGAAGACTAGGGTTAGAGGCTGGGGGGAGAGAGCTGAGGGATTGGCTGCTGGGACTCCTGTGATGAGTCATAACCCTTCACCATAGATGTCACCTTTCTTAAGTGGAGCACCCTTGGGAGGGCATCGGCCTGAGGGAAAGCAATAACCCCATCCTCTGGAATCTGTACACCCACCTTTTGGAGTTTAGGCCTTACTGAGAAGTCAGCTGCCTGGGCCAGGAAGTAAAGGTCTAGGTAATCTGAGAAGGTGTGACTAAACTGTGTGGCTTTGGGGTAGGGGTCATTCAAGCCACTCACCCATTAACCTGACTGGAGCCTCCCAGATCCTCTAGTACCACCATCCTCTGGGCTTTGGAAAGCCCCACTTTCTCAACTCGTAATGGCACTGCCCTGATGAAGTCTGGGCAGAAATCAGGACAGACTGAGTTGTGTTGCCCTGGGGCAGGGAAGGCACTCCTCCTACCTTCTCCCAAGTCTGACTAGAACCTTCCCCCGAAGCCTGACTAGAGCCTCCCCTTCACAAGAAATCTACTAGACTCACCCTCTTAACTCTCAGAGTCCCCAACTTGTTGAGTGCAAAATTCTGGCAGAATCTTAGACTGAGTTGTATGGCTCTAGGATAGGGCCATCCCTCGAATGCTGGCTGGTACAGATGCCTCCTTTCACACAGCCAAATCCTGGTCTATTTGGACCTGACAAACTCTGCTGGCCTTACCTTGACAACTTCCTGTGACCCCACTCCACATAAAATGTCTGCAGGTGCACAGCAGGTGGCAGCTAGATTGGTATACCTGGAAACATTTGCTGAGTGGCCTCAGACCAATCATAGGTACAACTTTGAACCTGTATCAATCTGGTGAACACACCACATCACTAACTACTTACTGAGAACTTCCCTCATGCAACTTGACTACCACCAGTGGCTCTTTCAGTGATTGAGCCAATCAGGCAGCCAGCAGGCAGAGGTACAGGTGGAGACAGATCTCAAGTCCTTTGGGGCTATTGCTGACCTGCCCCCAGGATACCAGGTGGTGAAAGCTGGCCTTGGAAGGTACTTTGGGCCTTCCTAAGCATACTCTACCCAAGCAGAGGCAATCACAAAGTGTGGATTCCTTTGAGCTCCAAACACAATTCCAAAGCCAGCCATAAGTAGTGTCTAACATTGGCTCACATCAGAGTCCCTACCAAGAGGCCTCATAACCAACATGTCCAGTGGCCAGCTTCAGACAACATCAGAGCAGAATCCAATTACCTTAACAAGTGTCATATCCAAAGGGAGATCTTGGCAGGCACCGGGTTCTGCTGAGGTAAGTTTCATAACCTGTAATCAGCATTTGCACAGCAGCTTGTACACTATAGTTAACAGTCAATTCTTACAACCACCCAAGTTGAAGGCCGACCCCATGCATGAACAAGCAAATAGCAATCAAAATTACAAGAGGATAGCGGCACTATTTACAATAGCCAAGTGCTGGAAACAGCCTAAATGCCCATCAGTGGATGAC
>PVIW01009479.1:20340-43532 GCA_004026585.1 Noctilio leporinus
TTACACAATGGAATTCTATATAGCAGAAAGAAAGAAGGAACTTGTACCCTTTGCAACAACATGGATGGAACTGGAGAGTATTATGCTTAGTGAAATAAGCCAGTCAGTGAAGGACAAATATCATATGATCTCACCCATTATGGGACAATAATGAACAAAACTAACAACAAGCAAAACAGAACCAAGTATATGAATACAGGGAATAGGCCTTCAGTGGCCAGGGGAAAAGGGGTTAGGGGGAGGGGGGAGGCAGAGGCAAGAAAGGGGAGCAGCTTAGACAAGAACCTAGTATAAAGGAACCATGGACATGGACAACAGGGGTATTGACTTTGCGGGGAATAGGTGCGTGGGGAGGGGGACAGAGGGGAGCAAAAAGGGGATGGATGTAATATAACAATAAAATTAAAAAAGAAATTACAAGAGAAGGGTCCACATAACTCACACAAGGGTTATTCCTGGAATAAAAGGCATCTGGGGAGACTGTGCCACTGAGTCCCACAGGACACCTACTACATAGGACTACCCTACCAAGATGAGGAGTCAGCATAGATCTACCTACTACTTAAAAGCAAACACAAAGATGCAGTGATGATGGGGAGATTAAAAAAAATTCCCCAAATGAAAGAAAATAAGAAATCTCCAAAAAAGAACTAAAAGAAATGGAGGCAAGGAAATTATCAGAAATAGAGCTGAAAAGAAAGGTTGTAAGATTGCTTGAGGAACTTAGTGAGAACTACAACAACATGAAAAGATGTAAAAACTATTAAAAATAGTTATAAATACAGAATATAACACCTGAAATGAAAATAAACTAGGAGAAATAAACAGTAGGTTGGATGAAGCAGAGGATCAAATAGGCAATTTGGAAGACAAGGCGACAGAAAACTAACAATCAGAAAAAGGAAAAAAAAACAAATGAAAAAAAGAGGATTAGTTTAAGGAACCTTTGGGACAACATGAAGTGTAACAGCATTCACATCATAAGGGTACCATAAAAAGAGGGATGGAGAACCTGTTTGAAAAAATAAGGAAGCCCTGGTTGGCAGCTCAGTGGACAGGTGCCAGCCTGCAAACCCAAAGGGCACTGGTTTGATTACCAGTCAGGGCACATAACCAGGTTGCAAGCCAGGTCTCCAGCCAGCTCTATTGCTGGAGGTAGGTGAAAGGCAACCATACGTTGATGTTTCCCTCCCTTTCTTCCTCTCTCCCTGCCCTTCTCTCTAAAAATAATAAAATCTTTAAAAATAAAATAAAATAAAATAAGGAGTGAAAACTTCCCTAACCTGGTCAAGGAAAAAGACATATGTCCAGGAAGTGCAGAGAGTCCCAAACAAAATGAAACCAAAGAGGCTCACAACAACACACATCATAAATAAAATGCCAAGGTTAAAGACAAAGGGAGAATTTCAAAAGCAGCAAGAGAATAACAATGACTTATCTACAAGACCATCAGCTGATTTCTCAACAAAAACATTTCAGGCCAGAATGGTATGGTTCAGTTGGTGGCAGTGTCATCCCGCAGACCCTAAGGTCATGGGTTTAATTCTGTCAGGGCACACATCCAGGTTGCGGGTTTAATCCCTGGTCAGGATGTGTGCAAGAAGACAGCCAACTGATGTTTCTATGTTTCTGTCTTGCCCTGATGTATCTCTAGCTCTCTTCCCCTTCCTTTCTCCCACCCTCCCTCCCTCCCTTCTCTCTAAAAGCAATGTAAAAATGTCCTTCGGTGAGGGTTAAAAAATTTTCTAAAGCAAAAACCTATATCCAAAAATACTTTACTTAGCAAAACTACCATTTAAAATTGAAATAGAGTACTCAATTCAGTGGCATATATACAAAAATTGGAGTGATAAATTAGCAGGCTAATGCACAAAGATGACTCACAAATTCACAAAGTATTCTATACAGTATATTATTTTTAATTGAAAGAGAAATAAAGAGCTTCACAGACAAGAAAAAGTTAAAATAGTTTAATCATAAAACCAGTACAACAAAAGATGTTAAAGTCTCTTCTTTAAGAAAAAGAATAAAACAGAAACATAGTTAAAAGAATAAAATGGAAATAAATACACACCTATCATTAATCACTTTAAGTGACTCAAATACTCCAATCAAAAACATGCTAAAGCAGAATGGAATAAGAAAATAAGACTATTTATAGACTGTCTGCAAAACATCCATCTTAGGAGGAAAGAAACATGTAGATGAAATATAAAGGTTTGGTACAAGTGCAATTGAATAAAGATCCAGGGTAGCATGCTTATGTCTGACGAAACAGACTTCAAAACAAAGGCTAACGGCCAAAATTGGACAATCTGGGTAAAATGAAAGAATTTCTAGAAACATACCATCTTCCAAAACTGAAGCACAAAAGAATCATAAAATGTGAATAAAACATTTACAACTAATTAAAGTGAAGTAGTAATAAAAAAAACTCCTAATGAACAAGAATCCTAGACCAGATGGCTTCACAGGTGAATTTTACCAAACATTTGAAGAACTAACACTTATCCTTCAAAAGCAATTCTATAAAATTTAAGAGGAGAGGAGATTCCAAGATCATTTTATGAGTCTAGCATTACCCTAATTCCAAAACCACATAAGGATACTGCACAGAAAAAAAAAATAATAGGCTAAGTCCTCATGAACACAGATGATAAAATTCTCAACAAAATATTAGCAAACCGGATCCAGCAACACATGAAAACAATCAAACACCAAGATCAAGTGGGCTTTAATTCAGGGGATGCAAGAGTGGCACAATATCTGCAAATCAATAAACATTATACACCACATTAAAAAAAAAGATAGACATCAAATGACCATATCAATAGATATAGAAAAAGTATTTGATAAAAATCCATCACCCGGGCCCTGGCTGGATAAGGTGCCAGCCTGCAAACCCAAAGATCGCTGATTCGATTCCCCAGCCAGGGGACATAACCAGGTTGCAAGCCAGGTCTCCAGCCAGATCTGTGGCTGGAGGCAGGTGAAAGGCAACCATACATTGATGTTTCTCTGTTTCTCTCCCTCTCTGCCTCTCTCCCTTCCTCTCTTTCTGGAAATAATTAATAAAATCTTTAAAAAAAAATCCATCACCCATTTTGGATAAATGCTCTCAGCAAAGTGGGAAGAGAGGGAACATACCTCAACATAATAAAAACCATATATGACAAACACTCCAGTCAACATCACACCTAATGGGCAAAAATTAAATGTGCTTATGTTAAGATCAGGAACAAGACAGGGATATCCACTTTCACCACCCTTATTCAAGATAGTTCTGGAAGGCCTTGCCACAGCAATCAACCAAGAAGAAGAAATAAAAGACTTCCAAATTGGAAAGGAAGAAATAAAACTTTTATTATTTGCAGATGACATCATACTGTATATACAGAACCCTAAAGATTCCACCAAAAAGCTACTAGAACTGATAATGAATTCAGTAAAGTAGCAAGATACAAAACAAATATCCAGAAAGGGAAAATAGGAAAACACTGCCACTTATAATTACATTTTTTAAAAACCTTGAAATAAATTTAACCAGAATTTAGAAGAGCTGTACTTGGGAAATTATAAGACAATGAAGAAAGAAACTGAAAAAGATACAAATAAGTAGAAAGATATACTGTGTTCATGGATAGGAAGAATTAGTATCATTACAATGTCCATAAAATCCAAAATAATCTATACATTCAATACAATTCCTATCAAGATACCAATCAATAGCATATTTCACAGAAGTAAAAAAATATTTAATGAATTTATAAGGCACCAAGAAAGACAAGAAATCTTGAAAAAGAACAAATTTGGAGGTTTCATGTCAGCTGATATCAACCTATACAACAAGGCCATAGTAATCAAAAAAGCAGTGTACTGGCATGAAAACACATATAGATCAAAGAAACAGAAGAGAGAGCCCAGTAGTAAATCCACATTTTTATGGTCAATTAATATTTGACAAAGGAAGAAAGAATATACAGTGCGGTAAAGATAGTCTATTCAATAAATGGTGTTAGCAACTGGGCAGACACATGCAAAAAAATGAAACTAAACCACCTCCTTACATCACATATGTAAAAAAGTAAAAATGGGTTAAACACTTAAATGTAATAACTCCTCTTTTATATCTAATTTATTTATTTAAGTCTTTTATTCCTTATTATGTCTAGCTAAAGGTTTGTCTATTCTGTTTATCTTTTCAAAAAATAAAATAGCTTAGTTTCACTGA
Organism: Noctilio leporinus; assembly: GCA_004026585.1. NCBI lineage: Eukaryota > Metazoa > Chordata > Mammalia > Chiroptera > Noctilionidae > Noctilio > Noctilio leporinus. The sequence continues at coordinate 24,572 of PVIW01009479.1, forward strand.
TTATTTCTGTTCCTTTGTATTATATATTTCTGCTCTTATTTTTAAATAAATGTTCTTTCTTAGAGTGGTTTTCAATATTCAGAAAAACTGAACAGAACAGAGTTCCCATACACTCGTATTCCCACCTCCAAACATTTTCCCCTATTACTACTACATTCTGCATTTTTGTAGTACATGTATTAGAACTAATGAATCAATTCTGACACATTATTTATTAAAGCCCACAGTTTACATTAAGGGTCATTCTTTGTGTTGTATACTACTATGAGTTTGGCCTCATCATTATGATGTGTATTTTTTATCACAGTATTATACATGTAAGTTTCACAACCAAAAAAAGCCCTCCTCTATTCCACCTACACATCCCTCCTTTCTTCTCCACAACCCCTGCTTTCGTTATCTTCTAATTAAATGTAAGGTAAAATTAATTAGTTGGAGCTAAGAATTTGCTTTAAAAACTTTGCCCACTGCAGGAAACTTTTTATTAATTTTTTTGCATATATTGGGTTGGCCAAAAAGTTTGTTTTTTTTCTGCAAGAGACAGCTCTAGTAGTGCTTATTTGCTTTGAACTTCATTTGAAACCATTTTGTTAATATTGTATTGTGGCAGCTATTATATATCAGCATGAATTAAAAAAAAAGATATCAAAGTTGGTGACTTCTATGTAGCCATTTTAATATTGAAGATGGAAGAATATGCAATATTTTTGGTATATTATACTTTATTATTTCCAGAAAGATAAAAACACAACTGAAACACAATAAAAATTTTGTGCAGTATATGGAGAAGGTGCTGTGACTGACCAAATGTGTCAAAAGTGGTTTGTGAAGTTTTGCACTAGAGATTTCTCACTGGATGATGATCCATGGTTGGGTAGACCAGCTGAAGCTGATAGCAATGAAATCAAGACATTAATTGAGAAGACTCACTGTTCTACCACGTGGGAGATAGCAGACACACTAAAAATACCCAAGTCAATAAAGTTATTAGTGAAAATGAAAAATGTTTCTTACTATCCAGAGAAAACCATATGAACTTTTAGGACATTTTAAAATTAATTTTTATCTTCAATTACAGTTGATACACTTCATATTAATTTGTGTACAACATAGTGATTAGACATGTGTATCTTATGAAGTGATAAACCCAATAAATCTAGTACCCATCTGAAATTACAGTTACTAAAATATTTACTGACTATATTCCCTTACAGTATGCTTTACATCCTGTGACTATTTTGTTAAAGCTTTTGTGTAAGTCTATTTACTCTGATATAAGTACTGCTACCTCAGCTGTTTGATTGTTTCCATTTTCAAGAAATATCTTTTTCTATCCTTTTACTTTCAGTTTTTGTCTTTTCAATCTGAATGAGTCTGTAGTAGATGGCATACATAGGGGTCCTATTTTCTTAAGCTTTCAGAAACTTAAGTTTTTTGATTGGAGTATTTATCCTTTTATATTTTATCGTTAGTAGATATGTAGTCATACTCATATTTTTTTATCTTTTCTATTCTTAAAGATGTTCCTTTAACATAATAGTTGTTTGGCAGTGTGAAACTCCTTTAGCTTTTTCTTGTTTGGAAAACTCTTTATCTTTCCTTCAATTCAAAATGAAAGCTTTGTTATGTAGAATATTCTTTGTTGTAGGTCTTTTGTTTTTCATCACTTTAAATATTGCATGTCAATCCCTTCTGGCTGGTGAAGTTTCTGTTGAGAAATGAGCTGATGTCTCATGGAAGCTATCTTGCAGGGAATTGGTATCTTTTCTTTTACTGCTTTAAAATTTTTTCTCCTTGCCTTTTAATATTTGGCATTTTAAATATGATAATATGATACATTTTGGAGTGCATTGCTTTGGGTTCATCTTGTTTGGGAATCTGTGCTTTCTGAACTTGTATGTCTTTTTACTTTACCAGGTTAGGGTAGTTTTTAATCATTGTTTCTTAAAATAGGTTCTTGATCCCTGCTCTTTGTTCTCCTCTGGTACCCCTACGAAATGGATGTTATGCTTCATGTTGTCCCAAATGATCCCTTAAATTATTCTTATTTTTAAAGAATCTTATTTTCATTTTGCTGCTCTTGATTCTTTCCTGATACCTTTCTTCCAAATAACTGACTCAGTACTTGCTTCATCTAATTTACTGTTCATTCCCTTGAATGTATTCATTTGTTATTATATTTTTCATTTTTACTGGTTCTTTTTCATGTTTACAAACTCCTTTTTTACACGTCCTAGTCTTTGTTGATGTTCCTGCATCTGGTAGATTCCTTGTCATCAGGTTGTTTAATTGTTTTCTGGAGTTTTGTTCTATTCTTTCATTTTCATGCTTGTCTAATATTTGGCTGCCTCCCTCTCCCTGTGTTTCTTTCTAGGTATTAGATGCCTCCGTATTTTTAGTGAGTAGCTTTATGTATTTAAGTGTCATGTGGGGCCCAGTGGCACAGTCTCTCTGATTTTCTGAGCTAGGAGCTCCAGGTGTGTCCCTCATATGGGCTATGAGCCCTCTTTTTGTAGTTGAGCCTGGATTGCTGCTCGTGTGTCAATGGGAAAAATAACTGGTTGTGACACTTGACTGTGACTACAGTGGTGGAACTGTTGGGCAGTGGCTAACACTACAGAGCAGGACTTGCCTTAGCAAGGCTATTGTGCCTGCAAAGTCTGCCCTTTGAGTGTGTCCTTTGTGAAAGACTGGGTGATGTTCTGGCTGATCTGAAGCCAGTCACTTCAGAGCTATGTTGGCTCTGAAGTCCCTTCCGAGTTTCAGGCAAAGGTCAGCCTCTACCTGTGGGCTGCCCAGGCCACCTAGTATGAGCTACAAAGTGATATGCAATTAATTGCCCACTTATGCTGGGCTTGGAGGAACCAAACCAGGCAGAGGCAAAGCTGTGAACTGAGGCCAGCCATCACTGGTGTGAAGCTTGAGGAGCAGCTTAGAAAAATGCACAGAGCATGCCAAATCCAGATTCTGCCTGTTTCTGGGGTGTGTGAACCTTTGAAAGATTTAGGAAAATCCACTGCATGACCCAAGACAGGTTGTTTGTATGAAAATGACAATGAAAGCCATGTGGATGGGCCCAAAAGTTGTGTGGGTTGGGGTCTCGGAATCACAAATGCAGAATGCACAGTTAGCTGGGTGGATGGAAACAGATATGGCATCCACCTGTGACCGAAGCAGGTGGGCTTATAAAAAGAACAATGACTTCTTGACAAAGCCAACATTTCTGCCTGGGAGAAAGCTGAACCTCCACCTCTCACCTTAAAGGCAGACAATTCAGTTCCTACCTGTGTGTCACTGCTATCTTTGAGTTGCTGTCCCAGTGCTGGAGCTTAGAGTAAGTCAGTTGGGTAGTAAACTGGAGCACCAGCCCTTTAAGGGGACTACCTCGGACTCAAGAAACCCGCCTTCTCACCGATCCACAATCCTTGCTGGTTTTCACAGGCAGAATTTATGGGGACTTTTCTTTATGGCACTGGAACCCTGGGCTAGGGGGCCTGGTATCAGACTGAGACTCCTTGCACCTCAGGGATGATCTCAGCCTCCCCATTTCTGACCAGGATCCAGCTAGCTCAGCATCTCTGTTTCTCCTACCAGACTGATCATGCTTCTTTTGTAAAGGTTTAGTTATAGGACTCCTGCATAGCTATACATATAACCAGGTGGTTCTCAATGAGAGATGAGGTGCAGCTCTGGTAGTAACTTTGATGGGGTTGTGGGAAGAGGTGAGCACAGTGTTACTTAATCTACCATGTTGATTAGAAACTCGATTGTAATTTTTGTTTTCTTTATTCTAGATTTTTTGGTTTAGTTTATTCCTTTTATGATTTTATGGGGTGTAAAGCACTGTTACATTGTTTACTTGAGGTTTTTTCCTTTTTTAAAATTTAATATTACAATTACCTTTCCATATTACTTACTATTAGTTTCAGAATTCAGCCTAGTAGTTGGATAATCATATACTTTACCAAGTGATCCCCTATATATTTCAAATACATACCTGGCACCACACACAATTATTACAATAGTATTAACTATATTCTCCATGCTGTACTTTACATCACCATGACTATTTTGTAACTACAAATTTGTACTTTAAATCCCTTAACCTTTTTCAACCATCCTCCCTACCACACTCACTTCTGGCGACCATCAGTCTGTTTTCAGCATCAATGAGTCTGTTTCTATTTGGTGCATTTATTTTGTTTTTTGGATTTCACACTTAAGTAAAATCATATGGTATTTCTTCTTTACTGGATGACTTATTTCACTTAGCAAATAACCTCCAGGGACATCTATGCTGTCATAAATGTTAAGACTGCATTTTCATGGTCAAGTAATATTCAATTGCAGATGTGCACCAGTTTTATTTACACACTGGTCTGTTATTGAGCATTTGGGTTGCTTCCACATCTTGGATCCTGTAAATAGTGCTGCAATGAACATAGGGATGCATTTAAATATTCAAATCAATGTTTCCTTGGTCCCTAAGCAGTGGTATTTTTTTTTTTTAACAACCGCCATAGTGTTTTCCAAAGTGGCTTCAATAGTCTGCATAACCACCAAAAGTGTATGATGATTCCTTTTTTTCCACATCCTTGTCAAGACCTGTGTGTTGGTTTACTGATCACAGACATTCTTACAGGTGTACAGTGATGTTTCATGGTGGTTTTAATTTGCAATTTTCTAAGGGTTACTGACATGAGCATCTCCTCTTATGAGTATTGGCCATGTATATATTCAAATCCCCTGACCATTTAGTAAAATATTTTACTATTTTTAGAGAGAGGGGAAGAGAGGGAGAGAAACACTGATGTGAGAAGCATTGACGGGGTGCTTCTCATATGTGCGCCAACCAGGGACTGAACCTGCAGCTTGGGCATGTGACCTGATCGGGAATCGAACTAGCAACCTTTTATTTTCCACGATGATGTTCAACCAATGAGCCACAATGGTCAGGGTATGCGGCCCTCTTTTTAATTGGGTAGTTATTTTGCTGGTAAGTTGTCTGTGATTTCTTGGATATTAACTGGTAATTGGATGTACTAATGGTAGATACGTCCTCTCATTCACTGAGTTGTCTTTTCACTTTGATCATTGTTTCTTTTGCTGTGAAAATACTTTTTAGTTTGAGGTAGTCCCATTTGTTTAACTTTTTTCTTGTTTTCATTGCCCAAGGAAATGTATCAGGAAAAATATTGCTAAAAGAATTATCAGACACTTTAATGCCTAACTTTTCTTCTAGGAGTTTAAGAATTTTGTGTCTTACATTTAAGTCTTTATCCATCTTGAATTTATTCATGTATATGATATAAAAAGGTAGGCTAGTTTCATTTTTTAATTTTAAACATATTTGTCCAAATTTCCTGAAACCATTTATTGAATAGACTGCCTTTATGACATTGTATATTCCAGCCTTCTTTTATATTAATTGACCATATAAGTGTGGGCATATTTCTGGGTTCGTGTTTCTATTCCATTGATCTATGAGCCTGATTATATGCCATAGCCATGCAATTTTGATTACAGCCTTGTAGTATGTTTTGCTATCAGGTAGCATGATACCTCCAACTTTGTTCTTCTTTCTCAAGACTGCTATGGTTCAATATAAATTTTTGAAATATTCTAGGTATATGAAAAAATACCATTAGCATTCAATATATAGATTGCTTGCATTACTATAGAGATTTTAACAATGGTGATTCTCTCAATCCATGAGCACATATGTTTCCACTTATTTGTACCTTCTACAATATATTTCTTCAATTTCTTACAATTTTCCCAGGAATTCTTTTACCTTGGTGGTTAAATATATACCCAGCAATTTTCCCCTCTGATGAAACAATATATGGAATTGTTCTCAGATTATATTTCTTCTTTTAAAGTATTTTCATTTTTTAAAAAAATATTTTCTTTTAAAGATTTTATTCATTACTTTCAGAGAGGGGAAGGGAGGGAGGAAGAAAGAGTGAGAAACATCAATGTATGGTTGCCTTTCACCTGCCTCCAGCTGGGGACCTAGATGGAGACCTAGCTTGCAACCTGGGTATGTGCCCCGACTGGGAATTGAAACAGTGACTTTTAGGTTCGCAGGCTGGCGCCTTATCTACTATGCCACCAGCCAGGGCTGGAATTTCACTTTTTAATTATTTTTATTTTCTATTGTATTTTCCCCTACAATTAAACCGCTTTATAACTTCTCACACTGTAATCACCACACTGTTGTCCATGTCCATGAGTCCTTTTTCCTTTTTGCTCCATTCCTTCACCCCCTAAGCTTCACTTCCCAAAACCTGTCATCCTGCCCTCTAATTAGGAGTCTGTCTCTATTTGCTTGTTAGTTCAGTTTGTTCACATAAGTGAAATCAAATGGTATTTGTCTTTCTCCGACTGGCTTAATTCCCTTAGCTTAATGTTGTCCAGGTACATCTATGCTATGCCAAAGGGTAAAATTTTCTTCTATTTTGCAACCAAGTAAAATTCCATTGTGTAAATGTTCAACAGTAGTTTTATCCATTCATCTACTGATGGACAGTTGGGTTGTTTCCTTATCTCGCCAATTATAAATAATGCTGCAATGAACATAGGGGTGCTTATGTTCTTTCACATTAGTGCTCTGATTCCCAGAAGTGGGACCACAGGATCAAAATGTAGATCCACTTTCAACTTTTTCAGGTATATCTGCACTGCTTTGCACACTAGCTGTACCAGTCTGCATTCCCACCAACAGTGCCACATTCCTGTCAGCACTTGTTGTTTGCTGATTTATTGATGATGGCTATTCAGGCAGGTGTGAGGTGATATCTTATTGTGGTTTTAATTTGCATTTCTCTGATGATTAGTGACATTAAGTATCTTTTCATATGTCTATTGTCTGTATGTCCTCTTCGGAGAAGTGTCAATTCAGGTCCTTTGCCCAATTTTCAATTGGATTGTGTTTTTTGGTGTTGTTTTGTAAGTTCTTCATAAACTTTGACTATTAACCCCTTATAAGATATATAGGTGCGTATATTCTCCCATTCCATGGGTTATCTCTTTGTTTTGTTGATAGTCTGTCTCCTTTGCTGTGCAAAACCTTTTTAGTTTGATGTAGTTCCATTTGTTAATTTTTTCTTTTGTTTCACTTACCTGGGGATATATCAGATCAAATATTCATATGAGGAATATCCAAGATTCTATATTTCCTTCTAGGATATTTACGTTTCAAGTCTAAAATTTAAGTCTTTACTCCATTTTGAAATTATTGAGTGGTGTAAGAAGGTGGTCTAGTTTAATTTTTCTGCACCTACATGTCCAGTTTTCCAGGCACCATTTATTAAACAAGCTATATTTAGCTCATTGTATGTGCTTGCTTCCTCTGTCAAATATTAGTTGAATACAAATGCATGAGTTTATTTCTGGGCTCTACTGTGTTCCATTGATCTATGTATTCATTTTTATGTCAGCACCATGTTGCTGCAATCACTACAGTTTTCAAGTATAGTTTGATATTAGATAGCATGAGTCCTCCAACTTTTTCTTTCTCACTATTGATGTTGTTATGCAGGGCTTTTTGAAATATTTTTCTAGTTTTGTGAGTTACATCACTGGAATCTTGATATAAATTGGTTTTGGTAGTATGGACATTTTAATGTTAACCCTTCCTCTCCATGAGCACAGTATGTGCTTCCACTTATTTCTATCTTCTATTTCTTTCTTCAGGATCCTATAATTTTCCAAGTACAGGTCTTTTACATCCTTGGTTAGATTTATGCGTAGGTATTTTATTTCTTTTGAAGCAATTGTGAATGGGTCTGTTTGCTTAATCTCCCTTTTTGATAGTTCATTATTTGTATATAAAAATGAAATTGATTTCTAGATATTGATTTTGTATCCTGCTACTTTGTTGAATTCATTTCTCAGTTCCTGAAGTTTCCTGGTGGAATCTTTGGTGTACTATATGTACAGTATCATGTCATCTGCATATACAACAGGTTTAGCTCTTCCTTTCTAATTTGGATGCTTTTTATTTCTTCTTCTTGTCTGACTGCTACGGCTAGGACTTCCAGTACTATGTTGTATAAGAGAGGGGAAATTAGACATCCCTGTCTTGTTCCTGATCTTAAGAGGAATACTTGTAGTTGTTGCCAGTTGAGTAAGATGCTGGCAGTGGCGTTGTTATATATGGTCTTTCTTATGTTTAGGTATGCTTCCACTATTCCCACTTTGCAGAGATTTATCATAAATTGATGCTGAATTTCATCAAAGGGTTTTTCTGCATCTACTGATATGATACTGTGGTTTTTATCTTTTGTTTATTTAGTGAATCATATTTATTGATTTGCTAATGTTCCCACCTTGTATTTCCAGAATAAATCTGACTTGATTATGGCTATGATCTATTTGATATAATGCTGTGTTTGGTTTGCTAATATTTTGTAGATTTTAGCATTTATGTTTATCAAGGATACTGGCCTGTGATTTTCTTTTTTGTAGTATCTTAATCTGGTTTCGGAATTAGGATAATGCTGTCTTCATAAATGAGCTTGGCAGCTTTCCCTCCTCTTCAACTTTTTGATATAGTTTGACAAGGAGATGAATTAGTTCTTCCTGGAATGTTTGGTAAAATTCACCAGTGAAGCCATCCAGTCCAAGGATTTTATTTCTTGGAAGGTTTTTGGTTACTATTTCATTTTCACTAGATGTAGTATGTCTGTTAGGATTCACTAATTCTTCCTGACTCTGTTTTAGAAGGTTGTATGTTTCTAGGAATTTATCCATTTTGTCCAGGTTCTCCAATTTGTACGTATATAGTTGTTTATATTATTTTCTTCCAATGCTTTGCACTTCTTTGGTGTCAGTTTTCATTTTTCCTTTTTCACTTCTGATTTTATTTATTTGGGTCCTCTTTTTTCTTTTTCTTCACAAGTCTGGTTGAAATTTTCTCAATCTTGTTTCTTTTTTTCAAAAAACCTGGTTTTGGATTCATTGATCTTTTGTGTCTTTTTTTTTTACTCTATTTCTCCCCTTTTTCCTATTCTTTCCTTATTTCTACTACATGTAGGCTTTTTTGGGGGAAGAGGGTTCAAATTCCTTTAACTGTATAGTGAGACTGTTTGAGTTTTTTCATGTTTTTAAAGAAATGCCTGTAATGCTATGAATGTCCCTCACAGCATTGCTTTCCCTGTGTTCCACAGATTTTGGGTTGTGTTTTCATATTCTTTTGTTTCAAGCCATTTTCAATTTCTTCTTTGATATCCTTCTTGATCCATTCATTCTCTAATGCCAAGTTATCCATGCCTATGTGTATTATTCAGTGTTTGATCTCTAGTTTCATAGCATTGGTCATGAGTGGTCAAAGAGGAACCTTGATATGATTTCAATCTTTTTTTTAAATTAAATTTAATTGTTGTTGTATTACATCCATCCCCTTTTTGCTCCCCTCTGTCCTCTTCCCCATCCACCCACTCTGCCACAAAGTCAATCCCACATGGACATGTCCATGTCCATGGTTCTTCCATACTAGGTTCTTGTCTAAATTGCTCCCCTTCTTTGCCTCTTCCTCCCCTCTCCGCCCACCCCCCTTCCCCCTGACCACTGAAGGACTATTCACTGTATTCATATATCTGGTTTTGTTTTGCTTGTTGTTTGTTTTGTTCATTATTGTCCTGTAATGGGTGAGACCATATGATATTTGTCCTTCACTGACTGGCTTATTTAACTAAGCATAATACTTTCTAGTTCCATCCATGTTGTTGCAAAGGTTGGGAGTTACTTCTTTCTTCCTGCTGTGTAGTATTCCATTGTGTAAATGTACCAAAGTTTTTTGATCCAATCATCCACTGATGGGCACTTAGGCTGTTTCCAGCATTTGGCTATTGTAAATAGCACTGCTATGAACATAGGGGTACAATCTTCTTAAATTTACTGAAACTTGTTTTGTATCCTAACATGTAGTCTATCCTAGAAAACCTTCCATGCACATGGCAAGTATATATATATATATATATATATACATACATTCTGCTTCTTTGAGGTGAAATGCTATGAACATATCAATTAAATCCATTTGATCTGGTGTGTCGTTTCAGGCCGCTATGTCCTTGTGAATCTTCTGTCTATAAAATCTATCCATAAAGGTCCTGGAGAAAAATATAGGCAGTAAACTTTTTGATATCTTATGCAGAAATATGTTTACTGATACTTCACCAAGGGCAAAGGAAATAAAAGAACAAATCAACAAATGGGACTATATCAAATTGAAAAGTTTCTGTTCAGCTAAAGAAAACACCAGCAAAATTCAAAAGGAACCAACTGTATGAGAAAACATAATTGCCAATGATACCTCAGACAAGGGTTTGATCTCCAAAATATATAAAGAACTAATGCGATTCAACACCAGGGAGACAGACAGCCCAATTAAAAAATGGGCAAAGAACCTGAACAGACAACTCACTGAGGAAGATATACGAAGGGCCCAGAGGCATATGAAAGAATGCTCAACATCACTAGTCATCAGAGAGATGCAAATTAAAACCACAATAAGATACCACCTCACACCTGTCAGAATGGCAATCATCAACAAATCAACAAACAACAAGTGTTGGCGAGGATATGGGGCAAAGAGAACCCTGGTGCACTGTTGGTGGGAATGCAGGCTGGTGCAGCCACTGTGGAAAACAGTATGGGGTTTCCTCAAAAAACTAAAAATGGAACTGCCTTTTGATTCAGCAATTCCACTACTTGGACTATACCCAAAGAATCCTGAAACACCAATTCATGAAAACCTATGTACACCTATGTTCACAGCAGCACTATTTACAATAGCTAAGTGCTGGAAACAGCCTAAGTGCCCATCAGTGGATGATTGGATCAAAAAACTTTGGTACATTTACACAATGAAATACTATACAGCAGAAAGAAAGAAGGAGCTCCCACCTTTTGCAACAACATGGATGTAACTGGAGAGTATTATGCTTAGTGAAATAAGCCAGTTAGTGAAGGACAAATACCATATGATCTCACCCATTACAGGACAATAATGAATAAAACAAACAACAAGCAAAACAGAACCAAATATATGAATACAGTGAATAGGCCTTCAGTGGTCAGGGGGAAGGGGGTTGGGGAGAGAGGGGAGGAAGAGGCAAGGAAGGGGAGCAGTTTAGACAAGAAACTAGTATAAAGGAACCATGGACATGGACAACAGGTGGAATTGACTTTGGGGGGGAATGGGTGGGTGAGAAGGGGGACAGAGGGGAGCAAAAAGGGGATGGATGTAATACAACAACAATACAATTTAAAAAAAGATCTATTCATTTAAATCAATGAGATATAAAAGTCCCTATTATGGCTGTATTTCTGTTGATCTCTCCTTTTATGTCCATCAAGATTTACTTTTCATATTAAGGTGCTCCCATGTTTGGTGTGTAAATGTTTATTAGAGTTAAATGGAACAATCCAACAAGAGAATATATCATTATGTAATGTCCTTCTTTGTCTCTTACTACATATAGCCTTGGTTTTAAAATCTATTTGTCAAACACCAGCTTTTTTCCCTTTTCATTTACATGAAATATCTATTTCTATCCCTTTATTTTTAGTCTTTGTGAATCTTTTGATCTGAGGTGGGTTTCTTGGAGACAGCATATATATGGAACTTACGTTTTTATCCATTCATCTACCCTATTTATTTTGGTTGGAGCATTTAAGCCATTTATATTTATGATCTTATTGGTAGATGCATATTTATTGAGATTTTATTTTTTAAATAGTTTCTTCTGTTTTTTGTATTCCTTTTCTTCTACTTAGAGCAATCCCTTTAATATCTGTTGCACTACTGGTTCTTATCTGGGAAGCTCTTTATTTCTCCTTCAGTTCTATTTATTTATTTATTTATTTATTTATTTATTTATTCAATGTATGGTTGCTTTTCACCTGCCTCCAGCCACAGACCTGACTGGAGACCTGTTTTGCAACCTTTTCATGTGCCCTGGCTGGGGAATCGAACCTGCGACCTTTGGGTTTGCAGGCCTGCACATTATCCACTGTGCTACCAGCCAGGGCTTCTCCTTCAGTTTTAAATGACAGCCTTGCTGGGTAAACTGGCCTAGGTTGGAGGTCCTTGCTTTTTATCACTTTGAATATTTCATGACAATCCCTTCTGACCTGAAATGTTCCTGTTGAGGAGTCAGAGGATAATGGTATTTGAGCTCCCTTGTAGGTTAGTACCAGCTTTTTTCTTATAGCTGTTGGGATTTTCCCCATGTTTTTAAGCTTTGCCATTTTAATTGTGATATGTCTTGGTGTAATCCTCTTTGGGTTCATCTTTTTTGGCACTATGTGATTCCCGAACTTGTGTGTCCATTTCTTACACTAGACTAGGTTAGTTTTAGGTCATTACTTTTTCAAAATGGGTCTTGATCCCTTGTTTCTTCTCTTCTCCTTCTGGTACTGCCACAATATAGATGTTACCTTAACACATTTCTTAACACGTTGTTGGTTAGCAATTTTATACAAAAGCTAATGCAAGTATAAACACAAGTTAACTCATGTAGCAAACTACATCCATCTGTTAATTAAGCTCTCCTTATTTTTATTAACTTCTTTTCTCTTTTTACTGCTCTGCCTGCATGTTTTTTCTACCATATCTTACAAATTGCTGATTCCATCCTCTGCTCCATCTAATCTACTGTTTATTCCTTCAAGTGTATTATTTATTTCAGATATTGCATTCTTTATTTCTAGCTGATCCTTTGTTATGGATTCTATGACTTTTATTATGCTGTTGAATATCTTTATAATCAGTATTCTAAACTCCATTTCTGATAAATTGCTTTTGTGCCTTTCATTTAGTTCTTCTTCTGGAGGATTCTGCTGTTCTTTCATTTGGGGCCTGTTTCTTTATCTTCTCATGCTGCCTGTCTCTTTGTGTTTCTTTTTGTGTAGCAGGCAGATCATCAAAGACTCTGGTGCAGCTTATGTCGCACACTGCCTATGACTGCCCCTGGGCAACCTGTCTGGAGCCACTGGTGATGCACAGATTCTGTTACCCTCTGCTGCATCTGTTGCATGCAGATGAGCCAGATTCCACACCATGCCTGGCTTTTACCTGCCCAGGGCCTGGCCAGCTAAATTCTCAGAAATCTCTGAGATGCACCTTAGTTGTTAATCACTGATATATCCTTAAGCTGTACTTAGTAGCATCACTTTGGGTCAATAGGGTGGGGCAGAGTAATTCCTACAGGCAGGGCTAAGCTTCCATTCTGGTGGATGCCACTTGGGGCCTCAGAAAGATGGCCTCTGTAGTATGGGGAATGACTCAGCATAGGCATCCTGGTAGCTGTTTCTTCAGTTCTCTCCTCAAAGCCACCAGCCCCAGACCCTCCTTAGGCATCACTTGTCCACTGTGCTGGAGTCCAGCATAAGTGGCTACAAACATAATTTTGTTTATTGGCCCTTTAAGAGGCGTACTGCATCTCCAGCATTCTCTCCCTGGAGAACAAAAACCCTGCTGCTTTTCAGAGCTGGAAGTTATCTGGGATCCTTTTCCAGCTCTGTTACTGTTAACTGGGGAGCACTGCTTGGGGTTTAGATCCAACAATTCTCAGGATGAGCCTTCCAGCCACTGAAATACCCATCTGGAACTTCAGCAGCCAGGTATAAGACCCCAGCCAGCCCTCTCATCCTTCCTCCACATTCCTTACCAGCCACATTGTGAATGGTTTCTTCTGTCGTTGGTTATAAGGCTTCTCTCCACCTAGTGTTCAGTTGGTTATTCAGGATGATTTCTCTATAATAGAGTTGTAATTGTGAAATGGTCCTGGGAGGGTGTTGGTGAAGCTTCCACTTACTTCTCCACCATATTGGATCTCATGGCTTTTATTTCTTTTTGTTCTTTGATTGTTGTGTCGTAGACTTCCAATATTATGTTGAATAAGAGTGGTCAAAGTGGATATTTTGTCTTCCTCCTGATCTTAGGGAAAATGCTTTTAATCTTCATAGACAGAACATGTTAGCTGTGGGTTTATCATATTTATGACCTTTATTAGGTTGAGGTATGTTCCCTTTGTTCCCATGTTACTGAGAGGTATTATCCTAAACAAATGCTGGATTTTGTCAAATGCATATTCTACTTATATGTATATTATTATCTTTTAAAGATTTTATTATTTCAGAGGGGTGGGTAGGGAGAGAGGCAGAGAGGGAGAGAGACATCAATGAATAGTTGCCGTTCACCTGCCTCCAGCTACAGAGCTGGCTAGAGACCTGGCTTGCAACCTGGTTATGTGCCCTGGCTGGGAATCGAACCAGCGACTTTCAGGTTTGCAGGCCAGCATCTTATTCACTGTGCCACCAGCCAGGGCTATGTGTATATTATTTTTATCCTCTGTTTTAGCTAAGAAGTCTACCATAATTAATTCATGGATATGAACCATCTCTGTGTCCTGAAACAAATCACATTTAATCAAGGTGTATGATCTTTTTAATGTATAGCTCAATTGTTTTACTAATATTTTGAGTTTTTGCATCTATGTTTATCAAGGATATTGGGCTATAATTTTCTTTCTTTGTAACATCTGTGGTTTTGGAATCAGAATAACTTGGCCCCAAGTCAGCTTGGGAGTCTTCCTCCCTTTCGAAATTTTTATAACAGCCTGAGATGGAAGGCTATTAAATTTTCTTTAAATATTTGGTGAAAATCACCAATGAAATCATCCTGTCCAACACTTTCGTTTTGAGGAGCCTTCTGATTACCAATTTGGCTTTCTTGGTAGTACTCCATCTACTCAGATTTTGTTTCTTCCTAAAATCAGTCTTGGGAAATTATACAAGCTCTGTCCCAAAAGTATCAGCTGTGCAAACTTTTAATTGTATTCACATTGGCTCCATACTTTCAGGACAAATCTCTTATGTTTCTAGGAATCACTCCATTTCATCAAGATTGTCCAATGTGAAGAGAGAAAGACAGAGTAGAGAGCAGTGCTGATGCTGTTCTCGAGTACAAGAGCAGCTAGAGGAGAGGACAAGGAGTGCGTGACATCTTCAGGTCCCTAAGAATTGGAGGGGTCAGCAACTGGACACAGGGGAGCACAGCCCAGAGGCAGCAGAGACCTGCAGGAGAGCAGCCCACAGGTCCAGAATACAACCAGACAGCCCAAATAAAGGACTCACCAAGAACAGCAAGTGGAGAAAATCTGGGAGACTGCAACATGAACTCCACAAATCTCCTATCACAGAAGGGGGCTCAACTAAGGCAAGGAAGCAAAGCAGGTTAACTCAAGGAAAAAACAAACAAACAAAAAAAAGCAAGCAAGAACAGAACCCAAAATGGGGAAAAAAAGAATCAGCCCATCACCAAAAGGAAAGGAAGAATCCCCAGAAAGAACACAGAATGAAACAGAGGCACCTGAAATATCAGATAAGGAATTCAAAAGAATGATGATAGAGATGCACAGTGAGCTCAGCCACATCAAAGAAAACTATAAACAACTCCAGGAGAACTACAAAGAACTCCAGGGAAGTTACAAGGAACTTACTGAGAGCTACAACAGCATGAAAAAGGACACAGAAACTATCAATAAGTGCCGGGAGGAAATGAAGAATACAATTTCTGAATTGAAGAATACAGTAGAAAGAATCAACAGCAGGCTAGAGGAAGCAGAGGACCAGATCAGCAAGGTGGAGGATAATGTAGACAAATACTCCAAGACAGTACAAGAGAATAAAAATAGGCTGAGTAAGACTGAAGAGGGATTAAGAGAGCTGTAGGACAACATGAAATGTAACAACATCCGTATTATAGGGATACCAGAAGGAGAAGAGAAATAAGGAATAGAAAACCTGTTCAAAAAAGTCATGATAGAAAATTTCCCTAACATGATGAGTGAAAACATTAATCAAGTTCAGGAAGCACAGAGGGTCCCAATGAGGATCAACCCAAACAGAACAACACCAAGGCACATTATTATTAAAATGGCTAATTTCAAAGACAAAGAGAGAATCCTAAAAGCATCAAGAGAGAAAAGACAAATAACATATAAAGGGGCTCCAATAAGGCCATCAAATGATTATTCAACAGAAACAATTCAAGCCAGAAGGGAATGGCAAAAAGTATTTCAAGTCATGGTCAACAAAGGCCTGCAACCAAGAATACTCTACCCAGCAAGGCTCTCATTCAAGATAGAAGGAGAAATAAGGAGCTTCCCAGACAAAAAAAGACTAAAAGAATACATCTCTACCAAACCAGAATTACAAGAAATGCTAAGGGGTCTGCTTTAAAAATAAGTAAATAAACAAAATGAAGAAATAGAGAAAGCCAAAGAAGAATACAGACACAAAGGGAGAAGGTGGTACTGAATAAGTATCAATCAATAATAACCTTAAATGTAAATGGATTAAATGCACCAATCAAAAGACATAGGGTAGCCGAATGAATAAGACAACATGACCCACATATACGCTGTCTTCAAGAGACCCACCTCAGAACAGAAGATCGACACAGATTGAGAGTGAAGGTATGGAAAAATATATATCAAGCAAATGGACACGAAAAAAAGCTGGAGTAGCTTAGCAAGACATTTCAGACAAAATAGATTTCACAATGAAGGCAATAAAAAGGGAAAATGCTGGACATTTCATAATACTTAAGGGAACAATCCATCAAGAAGAAATAACTCTGATAAACATATATGCACCCAACATAGGAGCTCCAAAATATATAAGGAAAATCTTGGAAGACTTTAAGAAAGACGTAGACAGCAACACACTAACAGTAGGCGATTTGAATACCCAACTATCAACAATGGACAGATCTTCCAAACAAAAAATCCCCAGAGATGTTGTGGCATTGAACAACACTCTAGAGGAAATGGACCTAACTGATGTATACAGAGTCTTTTACCACAAAGAAGCAAAATACACATTCTTTTCAAATGCACATGGATCATTCTCCAAGATAGACCACATGGTATGTCACAAGACAAGCCTCCACAAATACTGGAAAATTGAAATCATACAAAGTATCTTCTCAGATCACAATGGCTTGAAACTAGAAACCAATCTCAAGGGAAAAAAACAAAAATTCTCTAACTCATGGAGACTGAATAATATGCTTTTAAGCAATGAAGGGGTCAACAATGAGATCAAAGAGGAAATCAGAAAGTTCCTGGAAACAAATGACAATGAACACACAACAGCCCAAAACCTATGGGATACAGCAAAGGCAGTTCTCAGGGGGAAAGTTATAGCAATACAGGCCTTCCAAAAAAGGTTACAAGAAGTTTATAAAAACAACCTAACCACAAAGCTGCAAGAACTAGAGGAGCAACAACAAACAAAGCCCAGAGCAAGTAGAAGGAAGGAAATCATCAAGATCAGAGCAGAACGAAATAACTCAGAGATTCAAACACAATTCAAAGAATCAACAGGTCCAGGAGCTGGTTCTTTGAAAAAATAAACAAAATTGACAAGCCCTTATCCAGACTCATCAAGAAAAAGAGAGAGGACCCAAATAAACAGGATTAGGACTGAAAGAGGAGAAATCACAACTGATACCTCAGGAATATAAAACATTGTAAGAAATTACTACAAACAACTCTATGACAAAAAATATGACAACCTGGATGAAATGGACACATTTCTGGAAAGGTATAATCTACCAAAACGGAACCCAGAAGAAGCAGAAAGCCTGAATAGGCCAAGAACAACTAGTGAAATTAAAGAAGTCATCCAAAATCTCCCAAAGCACAAAAGCCCTGGACCAGATGGCTACACAGGGGAATTTTACCAAACATTTCAAGAAGAACTAACTCCTATCCTCCTCAAACTACACCAAAAAATTCAGGAAGAGGGAAGACTCCCAAACTCTTTCTATGAGGCCAATATTATTCTAATCCCAAAACCAGGGCAAGATCCAACTAAGAAAGAAAGCTACAGGCCAATATCTCTGATGAACATAGATGCTAAAATTCTCAACAAAATATTGGCCAATCGGATTCGGCAATATATTACAAAGATCATACACCATGATCAAGTGAGCTTCATCCCAGGGATGCATGGATGGTACAACATTCATAAACCAATAAATGTACTACACCACATCAACAAATTGAAAGATAAAAATCATATGATCATATCAATAGATGCTGAAAAAGCATTTGATAAAGTGCAGCAACCATTTATGATAAAAACCCTCAGCAAAATGGCAATAGGGAACATACCTCAATATCATAAAAGCCATCTATGAAAAACGTGAAGCCAACATCATACTTAATGGACAAAAACTGAAAGCTTTTCCCCTAAGATCAGGAACGAGACAAGGGTGTCCACTTTCTCCACTTCTATTCAACATTGTCTGGAAGTTCTAGCTATAGCCATCAGAGAAGAAAAAGGAATCAAAGGTATCCAAATTGGAAAGGAGGAAGTCAAATTGTCATTATTTGCAGATGATATGATAGGGTACATACAAAAACCGATGGGCTCCACCAAAAACTTACTCAACCTAATAAGCAAATTTAGCAAAATTGCTGGGTATAAAGTCAATATCTAGAAATCAAAAACATTTTTGTATACCAATAATGAAACAACAGAAATAGAAGCGAAAAAACAAATCCCATTTACCATAGCAACAAGAAAAATAAAGTACCTAGGAATCAACTTAACTAAGGAGGTCAAAGACCTGTACTCAGAAAACTACAGAACAATGAAGAAAGAAATCAAGGAAGACACAAATAAATGGAAGCATACATACCATGTTCATGGATGGGAAGAATTAACATCATTAAAATGTCCATACTACCCAAAGCAATCTACATATTCAATGTAATCACAATTAAAATTCCAATGACAGACTTCACAGAAATAGAAAAGATACTTCAAAAATTTATATGGAGCCAAAAATGCCCACGAATAGCCACAGCAATCTTGAGAAAGAAGAACAAGGTAGAAGGAATCACAATACCAGACTTCAAACAATATTACAAGA